>JANZXP010008595.1:0-14322 GCA_027576715.1 Erythroxylum flavicans
CAATATACATCATATCTCAACAATACATCATGAACTACAAACATTTCATATAATCATTTCAGAATAATCCAATCATTCATATCAATCATTCATTTCATCCTCATGTACACAAACATTGCATATCATTATATCAACACAATTCAGTAATTCTTCGTAATCATTCATATGATACATGTAAAGATATATATATAAATGCAAATGCACATGTGACTCTATTTTCATTTTTACTTTTTTGTGAACAAGTGCCTATTTACTCTCCCGTATCTGTTGTAGATTTCAGGCTCATTTCATATTTTATCCCGTACCTATTGTGGATACCGAGCTGATTAATAACTGACCTGTGGCACGTTTTCCACATTTCTGAGCTTTAAATTCTTTGCCATATTGATCACTCTAGTCACAACTCCTTTATTTGATAATGCATATCAATGTGATGGAATGCATTAATTCATATAATATGCTATCAATAACTTTCATTCAATGTGCACAGTCATTTATCACATTCATCGAATCTAATTTTGGCATTCAACATTAAGTTGAGTACATATTTTCTATATTCACATACAATTAGAAAGCACTTCCAATAAGATCCCGAATATCAAACTCTTCGGACCATTAATGTCCAAAATTATGACAACCATATCAATAACAGTTCAATATCTAAAAGTTAATAGAAAACAATTCAGTCATAGTGACAAAACATCTAGGTTAACTGACAGTACTCTTTAGATAAGTTATTGCCTTGATGACCCGGTAATGTCTGGATGCTGACAATCAATTTGTGCTTCTTTTATCATACAATACACACATGTAGTTCACACATTACTAAGTTAATCAATCGTAGCATGCAATACACACTTATAGTTCACACATTACTAAGTTAATGAATTGTATGAATATTCAATCATGCATATATATATATATGTGTGTCATGTTTAATGCATGCTCAATTGACCTTTCCGGGTATGTAACTTTTCATAAATTTTGACCATCCAAACATCATATTTTGTATACTACCATTTTGCAACCAGGTTTGTACCTTTAAGTTAGCTTGATTTACTCCAAATTCATCAACCATAATTTACATTATCCTTGAACATTTCCATGATCAAAAGCCTCTTTTAATACACACACAATTGTTACTTTAAATCTGAAATTTTAGCAAGCTAAATCTATATATTCACCAAACTTTTTCCAGCAATGTATATTCATACATTTACCTAATTTTCATTCATAAATACCCCATATTCTTCAATTCTCATTCAACCATACCTTATACACATTACTCATGTCCTTAAGATCATGTTCGCATTAAAATAATTCATTTATTCCTTTAACAAATCATAATTTTCTAGATTTGATCTCAACCACATCAAAACAGTCCATTCTTTAGATTATGACATCAACTGACTACATAAACTTATCAAACTCTCAACCAATTAATCAAGCAACAATTTAGGCTCATTCTTAGCCTTAATCAAGTCCAAATATACCAATTTAGAGTGAAATTTCTTGGCTGGTTCAACATGTATGCAAGGCTGAAATTAAAATTCTGGAATTTGTCATCAACATCACCATTGTGTGTAATTTTTCTACCTTCAATACCTCACGAATTTTACAAGCTTAGAAACATCATTAACACCTGAAATTTTCCAGATTTCATGTACCTTAAGGTTACTTCATTACAGGTTAATTTAACTTCCATATTGGTTACACTGAGGCTTACAAAATTATGCTAACTTATGTCATTAACATTCATTCTTTTACAAACAAACCCACAACTCTAATTTTCCAGATTTAAAAACATCTTAATATCACCTATCTTTTGCATGAATTCCTCATCAATTATACTTCAAATACCAACTTAAATCATCCATACAACAGCCCATAGACTTCTGTTTTCGTGCATGCAAAAACAGAATAGAAAAGTACCCATTCATTCTCCATTTTCCAGCACATCTTCAACAACAACATCATATGCAATCTATCCCAATTCAACCATCATAATCTTTCTATTATAACATGCCATAAAGAAGAAAATTTACTTACTTATTTGGCTTCCAATTCTAGTTCAATTCATCAAGTGTACCTAGTCCTCTATGCATGCGAAATCATCCCAAATTTAAGGTGGGCTTTCGGCTAAGATAAAAGACAACAATAATTTGGTTCTTTAGTTATTTTGTGAATAGTAAAAGCATGTATTTGGTGTGCTAGATTAGCATAGCTTCAACAAAAGCACAAGGATGGGGGATAGAAGCAAGTTTCAGTTGTGAGAGATGAGAAGAGAAGAAGAATGAATAAGGCTGAAATAACTCCTACAGAAACATTACACCTTAGATGCTAGATGTCACCATATTATATTAACACATGTCCCTAAGCATGTAAGCCACTTATCTCTTCCATAAGCTACCAAATGTCACCTAGTTACTAGTCCATTTGTCACTTAATCATTGTTACCATTTTTCAATTAATTACCCATGCCAAATATCACTCATTTATCTATGCCATTTGTCATTTATTTCATAGGCTTAGTCATCCTAATTTTTCATGTGTCAATTTGTCTTGACCCTTGGCATTTTTCCTAGTCTAAATATACATTTTAATTTATCACTTTTCTAACGGTAACAATTAATTCCAAATTTACTGCTTGTAACCAATCAAACCAAAATTAAGACATAAACAATACATAATTCACATCATGATCATTTTAAACCTTTCATCCCTAGGAATATGTCAATTGAGTGCATATACTATCTTTGCAATGCGTACTAAATTATAATTCATGTGTGTATGCTAATAATATGGATTTGGGTGAAATACATTTCATGAATGCTAAAATGATTTGACTCATATACAATAATCTAAAGCTCTGACCCTTAGTATGGAAAATGGGCTATTATAAATAGTATCCATACAAACATGTTGAAAGAACTCTACAAGTGGCGTAGAAAGGGTAAGCAAAAAGTGACAACTCCTTTAAAGCTTAAGCCTATTTATAATAGGGTATGTACCTTGCAGTAATTTAACTGAAATAAAATTTGAATTTAATTTTAAATAAATATAAATTATACCTAAATAATATCTAATATCTTATATTAGTTCTTATTTATTAAATATATCATATTTAATCCTATATTTTCTCAAACTTTACAATCAAATCTAACTTGAATAAATTATATTTTCTCTTTTTAACTATTTTTTATATGTGAACTATTATTTTACTAAATATGTTAGAAATATATATAAATTCTAATCGAAAATCATATTCAAGATTTAATAAATTAATCTCCTTAATTAATCTATTTTAGTAAATAATTTATATCCATATATCAAGATTGATGTTTCAATTCTTTCTTTGTGCAATGTTTCAATTAGACATAGAGAATGAAGTAATTTCTATTCTATTTGAGTCCAACCATGTTAGTTCTCCACCATTATTAATTGATTTAATAAATGACATTTTAATCTATTTTACAACGTGCCATCTCACCTTGATCAAGGATTTCTTGAATCAATACTATTCGAGAATAATAGAGCATGAATGAATTTAGGTTGATAAATCCTTTAATAATCACTCAACTATCTCTATATAATTCATGCTATATCTAACAACTATTAATTAAATAACTAGTATCAAAACATAATAATCCATATATAGGATATTTTCAAGATCTTTAGTCAAATGATCACTTATTACAATCATCATAATAAAAATTTCTGTAGTACAAGTAATATTCTAAATGTTTTTTTTCATGTGAGGCTGATTCAGTGAACTTATTCTATAACAACCACTTACTCGTTTTTATAAATATCTCTAAACTTTAATATATGAGATCAACAACTTCTTTTATAAGGAAGAAACATAATATGTGGTAGTCTTTTTATACCTTATTAATGTCCAATCTTAATAAAAATTCACCTAAGAACAATTTAGGGATAATACATGATTGAGTCAGATTAGTTAAATATTAAATTTTTACCGCAATTGCACGAAATAGCTATAGCTAGCATGTGCAAGTACTGGTTGATCCACAATGATAGTAAGTACTAGTAATTATGCTTTTTCTATTATCTAACCTATAAGTAAGATTTCTGGTTTTTAATCAAAAATTAAACTAAATAAACAAATAAACTAAGATTAAACAATAATGAACACAAGGCAGAGGAAATTACTTGGAAAAAATTAATATCAAATAATAGTGTCTAGGTGATGAATCCTCCTAAGAATCATTAGTTATTAACCTTTTATCATGTAATTATATTATTGATTATTGGATTGTGAAGATTCCTATCTTATGTTGATATCTTTGTTAAGAATATTAACAACTAATCCATCAGTTGATTAACATAAATCTTTCTATTTAAAACACCTAGGATTGCATTATCAATCAATCAATATAATTGTGTTGAATAAAAGATTAAAACATATTGTTATTATATACTAGGGTTCATCACACCTAGACACTAATCATGTTTAGTAACTAATTGTAGAAAACAAAATCGAAGATAAACATGTAGAAAAACTAATAGAAAATAAAGAAATCATAATTTCAAGCCTCTCTTTCTCTTCTATTGAATCTTCTTGCAACTTTGGATTTGATGTAGCTTTCTATCAGATATCTTGTTCTTATCTTCATGTTTTCCTTGTCCCTTGATCAAAATCGTCACCTCTTAATGTTGCTTACAACCTAAAACTTTTAAAAATTTGGCTCTCATTTGTTTGCTGTTGTTCACGTCCTTTTATAGTAAAAATTAGGGTTTTTTGGATATACACGGTCAACTTACACGGGCATGTGAGTGACTATGTATTTCTAAAAACATCTAAATTTGCAATTTTATATGAGAATAATAACTTACACAGGCAATATACACGACCATTTATATTAAGATACACGGGCGTGCAACTTCACAAGACTAGAAACTAAAATTTTCAATCTTCACACGTTTACAGAGACTTACACAGTCACTCTACACAGTCTTATAGATCCTTAGTTGTCTAAAATATTCTTTCCATACCATGATTTCATTCGAATTCTTCTCCTTTTGTTCCATAAAGGAAATTATTTGTAATGGCCCATTTTCTATACTAAGGGTTAGAGCCTTAGATTATTGCATATGAGTCATATCATTTTAGCATTCATGAAATGCATTTCAATCATATGCATATCATTAGCATACACATAGGAATTATGATTTTGTACACATTGCAAAAATAGTATATGGACTTAATTGACATATTCCGGGGTATGAAAGGTTCAAAATGATTATGATGCGAATTATGTATTGTTTATGTCTTGAATTTTGGTTTGATTGGTTACAAGTAGTAAATTTGGAATTAATTGTTACAATTGCAAAAAATGATGCATGAATTGGATGTTTTTATGCTTTGTTCTTGATCTATAAAAACCAAAGGTTATAGGTTGTTTTGTTGATGAATGAGATTGAATTTTAAAGTGCAATGAAGGTGAATTAATGCTAATGAAAGGTGTTAGTGTAATGTTCTTGAAGTGGGAAAGAACTAGGATTACGTGAATGAAAGTTTCTATTTTGGTTTTTGATACATGAAAAATTAGGATGGCTAAGCCTATAAATTGAGTGACATTTGACATAAATCAATGAACAACATTTGGCATAGGTAGTTAATTGACAAATGGCAGCAATGAATGAGTGACAAATGGAATAGTAACTAAGTGACATTTGGTAGTTTATGGAGGGGATAAATGGCTTACATGCTTAGTGACATATGCCATTGTAATATGGAGACACCTAACATTTGATGAGTCAAGCTACTATAAGAGTAGTTTCTATTGTATTCATTCTTCTCCTTCCCATTACTTTCACCATAGAAACACTCATACACTGTCACAACTTCTGAATTTTGTTTCAATTTCATTCATAGTCACCTCAAGATCCACACAAAAATCTGCGCAAAGATAGCTATAATCTGCTATCATCATTTTGCCTTTGCTAAAATCATTTTACTTCCACCTTGAATTTGTGATGATCTTGCATGCATGGAGGGCTAGGTTAACTTGATGAATTAAGGTGGAACTTGAGCTAAACAAGTAAGTAAAGTATTTATCTTTGTGGCATGTTATAATAGAAAGATTATGATGATTGAATTGGGATAGATTATATATGATGTTGATGTTGAAGATATCTTGGAAAAGGGAGAATGAATGGGTACTTTTCTGTTATGTTTTTACATGTACAAAAATAGTAGTTTATGGGTTGTTTTATGGATTATTTAATTTGGGATCTGAAGTATAATTGATGAGGAATTCATGCTAAAGATAGGTGTTATTAAGGTGTTTTCAAATATGGAAAATTAGAGCTATAGGTGTGTTTGTAAAAGAAATGACTGTTAATGACATAAGTGAGCAAAATTTTGTAAGTCTTAGTGTAACCAATATGGAAGTTAAATTAACCTGAAATGAAGTATCTTTAAAGGACATGAAATATGGGAAATTTCAGGTGTTAGTGATGTCTCTAAGCTTGTAAAATTTGTGAAGTATTGAAGATAGTAAAGTTGCAAACATTAGTGATGTTTATGACAAATTCTGAAATTTTAATTTTAGCTTTGTGTACATATTAATGATATGAATGATTGAGATAAATGGTTGGATTATTCTGAAATGATTATATGAAATGTTATTATGAAATATTGTGATCTGGTATTTAATATTGAATGAAGTGACACGTTTACTAGATTAGAAAATACACTCGTGAATTTGGTTTATACTTGTGATATTTGCGTTCTGACTTGAGTGAGCACATCGATGATGGCTCACTCACTAAGTTCGTAAACTCATCAAAATTGTAACGTTGATTTTTAGGTATGAGGGAGACCTAGCTTCTAATGTAACATACCACTTCCATAAAGCATATGCCCGAACATCCAAAGGATATTCGAGAGCATACCCTACGAGA
Source organism: Erythroxylum flavicans (assembly GCA_027576715.1). Lineage (NCBI taxonomy): Eukaryota > Viridiplantae > Streptophyta > Magnoliopsida > Malpighiales > Erythroxylaceae > Erythroxylum > Erythroxylum flavicans. The sequence continues at coordinate 6,931 of JANZXP010008595.1, forward strand.
ATGACACAGTAGAACAATCACTTTAACTAACTAAGGCATCACACAAATCACAAGCATTCAAAAGATCAACTTTTACCATTTCATTCACAAATATAAACTTACATTTTTACATTACAATCCATAATCTATATATATATACATTTAATAACATTTGAGAGTTTACTACCCCATACAAAATGTTTAACATGAAATGAGAAGTTAAACAATACATCCTAACTAGACTCCTCAGATATCAACTGACTAGACCTCTGAGTCATTCTTGTTCCCAAAATGAAAGTACTAGAATTCTACTAGATTGCCTTAGAAGTTAGAACTCCCTTGTACCTGAAAATCAATGTTGTAATTTTGATGAGTTTTTAAATTTAGTGAGCGAACTATCATCGATGTGCTCACTCCAGTCAGAACACAAAGTCAAGTAAACAACCAATTTCAAGAAGTTTAACAAATCACCCAGTATCAAATCCCACATCACATTTTGTTATATTTCATCAAGTACAAGTACAACATGTATATAAACATTTCATAACGCTATTATAGAATAATCCATTAATTCATCTCAATCATTCATATGATACATGTAAAGTTATATATATGCAAATGCACATGTGACTCTATTTTCATTTTACTTTGTTGTGACCGAGTGTCTATTTACTGTCCGGTATCTATTATGGATATTAGGCTCATTTTATTTACTATCCCGTATCTGTTGTAGATACTGGGCTCATTTCATTTACTGTTCGTATCCGTTGTAGATACCGAGCTCATTATTAACTGAGCATGTGGCTCTTTGTGTACAATTCCTAAGCTTAAGGCTCTTTTTCACGTTGGTCGCTCTGATCATAACTTCTTTTTCTGATCATGCGTGTCATGTAATGAAATGCATCAATTCACATAATATGCTATCAATACTTTTTATTCAATGTGCTCATATCATTTATCACATTCTTCGGATCTGAGTCTGGCATTCAACATTCAGTTGAGTACACATTCTATATTACACATACAATTTGAAAACACTTCCATATACAGTCCCAAGTATCAAACTCCTCATAACAACATTATCTAGAATCACAGTAATCAGATAAGTGACAGTTCATTAATTGAAAGTTAGCCAAAAACAATTCAATCATAGTGAGAAACATCTAGGTTAACTCACAATATGCTCTAGATAAGCTATTGCCTTGATGATCCGGCAATGTCTGGGTGTTGACGATCAACTTATGCTTCTTTAGTCATATAATAGACACATATTTTACACATTATTAAGTTGATCAATTATCTGATTATTCACTCATAGATATGTATATATTTCATGTTCAATGCATGCTCAATTCAATTTCCAGGTATATATCCTTATTCATAAATCTTGACCATTTAAACACCATAGCTTGTACACATCTAGTTTTTAAGTAGGTTTCTATCTTAAGTAAGTTTGATTCCTCTAAATTCAACAATCATACATTCACCAACCTTTTATAGCAATATATATTCACACAATTTTCTAATTCTTATTCATTCATACCTAGTTCACGTTACTCATATACTTCGGATCACATTTGCATTAATAAGAACACCTTCATTCCTTTAACACTCATAAATTCTAGATTTTAGATATATAGATTTCAAAACATTCCATTCCTTAACTTAAAACATCAATTAACAACCTAAATTTATCAAACCCTTTAATCAAACATCAATCTAGGTTCATTTCAGGCTTTAATCAAGTCCAAATACATGAAAGTAAAGTAACTTATCCTTGGTTGATTCAACAATCACACAAAACAGAAAATTTTCATTTCAAAGCATTGCCCATGATCGTGGGGGACCTTCCTACGATTGTGGGATGAGTGAACTGACTGTTCACTCTCCATTTTCCTTCAATTTGTCTAGATTCTAACACCTTCATACCAAATTCCAAAACATCTTCATATTCGTCCATTAATTATACCTCAATTATACTTTAATTATACTTCAATTCCTTATTAATTTCATCTCCAATTCTAACTCATAATCACTCAATTGGTAGCTCATAAACTATTTATCTTTCATGCATATAGAAACAAAACAGAAACTTTCATTCACTTAATCTCATCATATATGTGGTCCTAGTTTTTTTGCAAATTTAAGAACACTTCACTAACACCTTTCTTTAGCATAAATTCACCTTCATTTAAACTTCAAATCTCAATCTCAATGATCCATATAGCAACCTATAACCTATGATTCTCATGCATCAAAAACAAAACATAAAAGTATCCAATTCATGTATCATTTTTCCAGCACACTTCATCATCAACACTACATGTTATCCATCCCAATTCAATCATAGTAAACTTTCTATTACAATATGCCACAAAGATTAGTACTTTACTTACTTGTTTAGCTCAAATTCCAGCTCAATTCATCAAGTCTAATTTTCCTTATATGTATACAAGATCATCTCAAATACAAGGTGGGAATTGGATGGGTTTTCAGTAAGGATGAAAGACAACAGCATGTATAACAATGATCTGGTTCTATAACTATCTTTATGAAGGTAAAAACATAGATTTTGGTGCGGCAATTGAACCAAACTTAGGTAAAATGAAGAGATGTAAAGAGGAGCAAGCTTTCTGGCTATGAGAGAAAAAGAAGATGAGAGTTTCAGCAGAAAGTTACAATGAAGCAATTTTTCATATATGTGTCGTATGGTGTGATTAGTGTTAGGACACTTATCAAGAGTCTAGGCCAGCTACATGTCCTCTCTCCATGCTGCCATTTGTCACCTAAATCTTAAGCCATTTGTCACTTAATTTTCTCTGCCATTTGTCACTTAATTTTCCATGCCAAATGTCACTCATTTTATATGCCATATAGGCTTAGTCATCCTAAATTTCCATGTGTCAACTTATCTTGCCACTTGAAATTTTTTCTACTCTAAATATACATTTTAATTCATCAATTTTCCAATTGTAACAATTAGTTCCAAATTTACTTCTTGTAATCCATTAAACCAAAATTCAAGACATAAGCAATTCACGATAAAATCATAATCATTTTAAACCTTTCATACCTCGGGATATGTCAATGGAGTGCAATTTTCCTAAATCAACATTTATGTGTATATATATACTCATGTTATGCATGCGAATGAAATCATATTCCAAATGTACCAATTCTTTCTAATATACTGCAATTCATATGACTATCATTCTAATCCCTCAATAGGTTAGGAAACTGATTATTACATATATATTGACAGCATGTATCTGAACCATAATACATAGTGATGATATTAAATGTGTTATTTTTTATCAGAGAAAATTCTCTAGTCAAGTGATAAATCATAAAATTAAAAATCTTAAAAACTATTATTAAATAATAAATTTTTATTTTTATTTTTATTTTTATGTTAAATATAAGATCATCTACTAGATTATGGCTTCAATTCAATTTTAAGACCACGAAATTAAAATTTTAGGCTTGAATTAAATTTTATTAGGTTATAATACTACATGTTTGGATTAAGTAACACAAACCTTATGATCCACCTAAGGGATAAACATTAGTAAGTTGTGGAAAACTAACCTATTTTGCAATCAATATTTTAATAAACTCATCAATTTCTTAAGAGAATGAAACTTAATTAATATTTTACTATCCCCAAATTTGAAGTTAATGTAAGATTATCACACTTTTTCTTGCACCCTCAGAAATTTTCCCCGAGAGAAACAAAATAAGAAAGAAAATAAAACAATAAAATGAAGAAAATGGATAACACTTCTTTACTTAAAAAAATGATTCATTTCATTAACACCAATGAAAAATAATTTCCAAAGGAAATGTTGAACATTGAGATTTTGTGATCAATAGCGATTGAAAATTTTGAAAGGGGGAAAAAGAAACGAGTATTTTGTGGTGAAATCTAAACTATAGAAAATTTTTAAAATAAAACACTGTATATGATCCCTTAGGCAATCAAATGTTGGTTTATTTCTTTCTTTTTTTTTAGAAAGTAAGTGGTATATTCATTCACAAAAGGTGGAAATTACAAAAGGAAGTGATAATCATCTCCAACAGATGGAGTATGTACAAACTGGCTAACTACAAAATCCGTTAACAATACCTACATTGTCTATATTTTCACTGACTGCTTGATACTAGTTGCGATGAGATGTTGATGAAACTTTGTTAAAATAGTCATCCTTAGCTTGAGATAGAACTCCATCCAGGTGCATTTAATGTAAAGCTTAAATTTCCTAAATATCTTAATGTTTCTCATTATCTATATGAAATGTGCAAGCATTGCATAACCAGCCTTGAACACCTTCAGATCCTTCTTGCTTTTCCATTTTAGCCCATTGATCCACTACAGATAGTCTTCCTCATTGAGGTTTATATCTTATAGCTCAAATAAGCTGAGAAACGTTTTCTATAGTGGACTTATGTGGCAACACTTAAAGAAGATATGGTCAATTGATTTTTCATCACTGGTATATAGAGGACAGAACTTACTTGAGATCTCAAATTTTTTCCTACCTGGTATTTAGTTTTAACTGAGCAGTTAACCAAAGTATGAAATAGTGTGTCTGAGTTGTTCCAAAACTCCATATCAGCTTGTGGAAGGGGAAGTGATCAATGGACCAAGCAACATTTGTTTACAAGACTGAGTAGTAAGCTTATGGGATTTATGTAACTCCCATCTAACTTCATCCTCTTGCCTCAAATCAGGTGAATAATGTTGAATTCAGATGCCATAATGTGGAAGATTATTATCTACATAATGTTAAAGTCAGATGCCATCTGACAATTTAGATCAACAGTTGGTTTGTTTCTTTTCTGAATGGAAGATTGTTATATATATAAACAAATATATGATGTTGCAATAGATCATTGAGGAGGAGACCATATGGATGGTTAGGATATAAAAACGTTATGGTTTACCATCTAGAAGAGTTAAGTATAAATGGATGTAGAATGTAAGTTCGAGATGCAGGCATGAAAATTTCCACATGTTAATCTTTTCTAAAATGGCATTGTCTCCTATAACTTTCTTTCATTTAGAGGTGGCAAACAATTTGGTCAATCCGACCAAAAACTTTAATTTAATCATATTTCAAAACATGCTTAAGCCTTCAAAATCCATGACACAAATTTGGTATAGATTAAAGTACAAAAAAATCCAATCGATATTTTTATTTCCTTAAATTTTGCATTTATTTTTTTATCTTCAAAACGCTATATGCCTCTTATCAAGTGTTTTGTATAAAGTTAGTTAAATTAGTCCTTAAGGATTTAACTTTACTCCCCAAACTACTACTCTTATATATCAACTAAATATGTAGTCCACTTGTTATATGCTACATAGAAAGTAAATGTCAAATTATAGCTAAATAAAGCTTTTCATGTACTATTTTACCTTATTCCTTTTTATTCAACTTTTTTGTAACATTTATTGAAGCTCCTAAATTTTGGAAAGGTCCATTTTGAATAACTAGAACAACTTAGTAGTGCATTTGAATTAAATGACAAAATTTTCATCTTTAATTTACTTAAATTGTAATTAAAGTCTCTCACTAGACTCATTTAGAATTCTCTACTCATACAAATTAAAAGTTTCTTACACAAACATTTGTTAATAACATTGAATTTGAAGTCATCAACATATTGTAAAATAATTGATATGTTATATTTAGCACTCAATTTTATCTAGAGCTTTATATACATACCTTCTTTACACAAAATACATTCCAAAACATATTCATTGATAAGCAATAATTCTCAAAAGAATTTATAAGGAAAAAATGCCTACATAATAGCACGTGACAAATCGAGCTACTTGAGTGGTGGAGTCCTTGCTACTGAAGCCCTTGAGTATGCATTTGGAAGGTTTTATTTTAAAAACAGGAAGTAGATTGTAAGCTAAAAGAGCTCAGTGGGTGTTAACTTTTCTATACAAACCATATTTAACAATTTAAACCTCGCTAAAACAAATTCATTTCATTTCTGATGATACAATACCAATATAAAACATAAATGCTTTCTGAAATTAAATTTCTCAAGTCTTTAATAAAGTAAATTATGGTGGCATCGTTATTGTCATGAATCTTCTTACATGACATAACCTATTACTAACTTTTTTTCCATATGGTGCCTGTTAAGTTAGGAGAACTTTACGATGATTAATTTTGATGACAATCAAATAATAATAATGCTAGAAATAAATGAACAAGTTTGATGAGTGTGTTAAGTGTGCAAAAGAAGTCAAAACACAAAAGAAGTAGACACAGAGGAAGCGAGACACAGAAGAAGTAAAAGATAGAAGAAACAAAACACGGAGAAAGCGAGACACAAAAGAAGTAGAAGACAGAAGAAGCAAAACACAAAAGAAGCAAAACACAAAAGAAGTAGAGACAAAGAAGAAGTAGAAGATAAAAGAAGCAAAACACAGAAGAAGCAAAACACAGAAGAAGTAAAAGACAGAAGAAACAAAACACAGAGGAAGCGAGACACAGAAGAAGTAAAAGACAGAAGAAGCAAAACACAGAAGAAGTGGACACAGAAGAAACAAAGCACAGAAGAAGTGGAAACACAGAAGAAGTAAAAGAAAAAAGAAGCAAAACATAGAAGAAGTAGAAACACAAAAGAAGGGAAACACAAAGGAAGTAAAAGACAGAAGAAGCAAAACACAGAAGAAGTGGACACAGAAGAAACAAAGCACAGAAGAAGTAGAAATATAGAAGAAGTAAAAGATAGAAGAAGCAAAACCCAGAAGAAACAAATCACAGAAGAAGCAAAACACAAAAAAGTAGAAGACAGAAGAAGTAGAGACACAGAGGAAAACACAGACGATACAAAGCAGAAGATACGCGAGTACATCTAGCAGTTACTTAGTTGGAGTTAGTTCCAGAACTCAACTAAATAGCAGTTTTCAAGAATCAAGAAGCTGTTATCAAGAATCAAGAAGCGTTTATCAAGATTCAAAGAAGTAGTTGGAGACTTAGACTATAAATACTGGTCGCAGTCGAAGACTAAATAATTTTTTTAGAGAGATCTTTGATTCTAAAACTTTTGAGCATTCAAGTGCATACTTAAAAATTCTGTAGTACGATATTGTAGAGCAAAACTACTGTAACAATAGCTCATGACATCTTTCTAGTGAGAGAAAGAAAAGGCTAAGAGCCTGGAGAGGCTAAGATAGCTAGAAAAAGAATACTTAGTGTACGAGACCTGAAGAGGCTCGAGAAGCAGAAAGAATACTTGTACATTTATAAAGTATAGTGAATACTCAGACGAATTCTGAGGACTGGACTTAGCCCACAATTTCGGGTGAACTAGTATAAAATCGCAGTGTCTATCCTCTATCTCTCAACTTAGTATATTTTGTTCTTAAACAAGTATATAGAAGTTATT
>JANZXP010008615.1:0-14320 GCA_027576715.1 Erythroxylum flavicans
CCACCCTCGCGGGGCACGGATCCGGGTATCACTGTCGATATCGGGTTCGGGTCCGGCGGGAGTTGGGGTGTTACATGTTAGGCACCTTCTGTGGGAAAAACAACCCATTGGCACACCTTGTGTGGGGAAAACAGCCTATTGGCAGGGTCACTAGGCACCTTCAGTGGGAAAATAGCCCGTTGGGAACCTGAGGAGGGAAAAGCAGCTTACCTTTGGTAGATAAAACAACCCTCTGAGCACCTTCGGTGGGAAAAATAGTCTGTTGACATGTTCCTATGGCATCTTCAGTAGGCAAAACAGCCCATTGGGCACCTTCAGTATGCAAAATAGTCCGTTGGTAGATCATCGGTGGGAAAAACGGTTCGTTGGCAAAGTCGCTAGGTACCTTCTATAAGCAAAACAACCCATTGGCAAGTTCCCTAGGCACCTTCAATGGGAAAAATAACACATTGGCACGATCGTTAGGTACCTTCAGTGGGTAAAATAACTCGTCGGTACAATAGCCCATTGGCATGATCGACAAAATAAACCGTTGGTAAGGTTGTTAGAAACCTTAGGTGGGAAAAACACTCCTCTGGGCACCAACGGTAGTAAAAATGACTCCTCTATGCACCTTCAATAGGTAAAACGGTCTGTTGGCACACATTCGATCGATAAAACAACCTATTGGCACGGTGGCTAGGCACCTTGGGTAGGAAAAACACTCGTTGACATAGTCGCTGGACACCTTCGTTGGGAAAACAACCTGTTGGCATACCTTCGGTAGGCAAAACAACCTGTTGGCATACCTTTGGTGGACAAAATAGCCTATTGACATGATCACGAGGCACCTTCGATGGGAAAAACAACCTATTAGCACAATCACTAGGCACCTTAGGTGGAAAAATAGTCCTTCACCTTAAATGGGAAGAATAGCCTATTGGCACACCTTTGGTGGGCAAAACAACTTGCTGGGACGGTCACTAGGCACCTTCGGTGGGAAAACAGCACGTTGGGCACCTTAGGTGTGGAAAATAACCCATTGGCATGCCTTTGATGGGCAAAATGTTCGGTTGGCACAGTCGCTAGACACCTTCGGTAAGAAACACAACTTGTTGGTACATGTTTATTGGGCAAAACAACCCATTGGCACAGTCACTAGTCACCTTCAGTGGGAAAAACAACATGTTAGCATAGTCGCTAGACATCTTCGGTGAGAAAAACAGCCCGTTGGTAGGGTTGATAGGCACCTTCAATGGGAAAACAGCTCGTTGGCAGGGTTTCTGGGCACCTTCAGTGGGAAAAAAAACCATTGGACACCGTTGGTGGCAAAAACAGCATGTTGGCACATTCGCTAGGCACCTTCAATAGGAAAAATGACCCCATTGGCACACCTTTGATAGACAAAATAGCCTATTGGTAAAACTTCGGTAGGCAATACAACCTGTTGGTATGATCACTAGGCACCTTAGGTAGGGAAAAAAGTTTGGCGGACACTTTCGCTAGGAAAAAATCCATTGGCACACCTTCAATGGATAAAAGAGCCCCTTCGCAAGATTGCTAGGCACGTTCAGTAGGAAACATAACCCATTGGCAGAACACAACCTGTGGGCAAAACAACCCATTGGGACAATTGTTAGGTACCTTTGGCTGGAAAAACAGCCTGTTGGCACACCTTCGGCGGGAAAAATAGCCTATTGGTAGGCTTGCTAGGCACCTTCAATGGGAAAATAGCCCGTTGGCACCACTGGTAGCAAAAATAGCCTATTGGCACGTTCACTAGGCACCTTTGGTGGGAAAAACAACCCGTTGCACACCTTTAGTGTGCAAAATAGCATGTTAGCACACCTATAGTAGGTAAAACAACACGTTGGTACACCTTTGGTGAGCATTACAGTCCGGTCGTATGTTCGCTAGGCACGTTAGATGGGAAAAACAGTTCATCGGGCACTTTCGATGAGAAAAATAGCCCCTTGGCATGCATTCAATAGGCAAAACGGCTCGTTAGCACGCCCTTGATGGGCCAAGGAGCCTGTTGGCAGGGTCACTAGGCACCTTCAGTGGGAAAAACAGCCCGTTGGCACACCTTTAGTGGGCAAAACAACCCGTTGGTAGGGTCGGTCAGCACCTTCGGTGGGAAAATAGCCTATTGGGCATATTCGATGGGAAAAACAGCCCATTGGAACAACTTTAGTGGATAAAACAGCCTATTGGACACCTTCGATGGAAAAACAACCTATTGGCATGTTTGCTAGGCATCTTCAGCAATAAACCAACTTGTCAACAGGGTTTCTAGGCAAAACAACTTGTTGGCACACCTTTAATGGGAAAAATAGCCCGTTGGCATGTTCGGTGGGCAAAATACCACGTTGACACGGTCGCTAGACACCTTCAGGAAAAACAGCCCATTGGGGACCTTTAGTGTGCCAAACAGCCCATTGGTAGGGTCACTAGGCACCTTCGGTGGGCAAAATAGCCCATTGGCACACCTTTAGCTAGTAAAACATCCCATTGACATGATTGTTAGGTGATTTTGATGGCAAAAATAGCATACTTACACACCTTCGATGGGCAAAATAGTCCATTGGCATGGTTGCTAAACACCTTTGGTGGGAAAAATAGCTCGTTGGCAGCGTTGCTAGCTATTTTTGGTGGCCAAAATAGCCCATCGGCACGGTCTCTAGGCACCTTAGGGGGGAAAAATGATCTGTTGGGAACTTTTGAAGGGAAAACAGCCCATTGACACAACTTTGGTGGGCAAAACAGCCAGTTGGCACGGTCGATAGGCACTTTTGATAGGAAAAATAGCTCGTTTGTACGGTCACCAGGTGCCTTCTGTGGGAAAATAGCCTTTTGACATGGTCACTAGGCATCTTAAATGGGCAAAACAGCCAGTTGGTGGGGTTGCTAGGCATCTTTGGTGGGAAAAACACCCATTAGTAGGATCGTTAGGCACCTTAGGTGGGAAAATAGCCAGTTGGGCATCTTCGGCGGGAAAAACAACTCATTGGAACATCTTTTGGAGACAAAACAACTCTTTGGAAACCTTTGATCGAAAAAATAGTTCGTTGACGCACATTCGATGGAAAAATAGCCCGCTAGGCACCTGAGGTGGGAAAAACAATCTATTGGGCACATTCAGTGGGTAAAATAGCCTGTTGGCATACCTTTGGCAGACAAAACAACCCGTTGGGCAACTTCGGTAGCAAAAACAACCTATTGGCACTTTCATGGGCAAAACAGCCCATTGGGAACCTTTAATGGGAAAATAGCCCGTTGGTAGACATTCAGTGGGAAAAACAGCCCGTTGGCATAGTCACTAGGCACCTTCTATGAGTAAAACAACCCGTTGGCACCTTCGCTAGGAACCTTTGATGGGAAAAACAAAACTGTGGCACGATTGTTAGGTACCTTCAACAAATAAAATAGCTCGCTGGAAAAATAGCCCGTTAGCATGATCAGCAAAATAGCTCGATGGCATGGTGGCTAGGAACCTTATATGGGAAAAACATTCCGTTGGGCACCCTCGGTAGCAAAAAGGCTCCTTCACACACCTTCAGTAGGCAAAATGGCCTGTTGGCAAACATTCGATGGAGAAAATAACCTATTGGCATAGTCATTAGGCACCTTCAGTAGGAAAAATAACCCTTAGGCACCTTCGGTGGGAAAAACAACCTGTTGGTACACATTTGGTAGGTGAAACAACCTGTTGGTACACTTTTGGTGGGCATAATAGATCGTTGACACGATCGTCAGGCATTTTCGATGGGAAAAACAGCCCATTGGCACAGTGGCTAGGCACTTTAGGTGGAAAAACAATCTGTTGGACCCCTTTAATGGGTAAAATAGCTCGTCGGCACACCTTTGCTAGGTAAAACAGCCTATTGGCACGTTCACTAGACTACTTCAATGGGAAAATAGCACTTTGAGCACCTTCAGTGTGAAAAATAAACTGTTGGCACATCTTTGGTGGGCGAAATGGTCGGTTGACAAGGTTGCTAGGCACCATCGGTGGGAAACACGACCCGTTGGTACACGTTTAATGGGAAAAACAACCCATTGCCACAGTCACTAGGCACCTTCGGTGGGGAAAATAGCATATTGGCACAGTCGCTGGACTTCTTCGGTGGGAAAAACAACCCGTTGGTTAGGTCGCTAGGCACCTTCAGTGGGAAAACAGCTCATTGGTATGCCTTCGATAGGCAAAATAGCCCGTTGGTGTACCTTTGATGGGCCAAGGAGCGAGTTGGCAGGGTGGCTAAGCACCTTCGGTAGGAAAAACAGCCCGTTGGCACACCTTCGGTAGGTAAAACAGCACGTTGATAGGGTCGGTAGGCACTATCGTTGGGAAAACAGCCTGTTGGGTATATTCAATGGGAAAAATAGCCCGTTGGAACAACTTCAGTGAACAAAATAGCCTGTTAGACACCTTTGACAGGAAAAACAACCTATTGGCTCGCTAGGCACCTTCAGTGGCAAACTAACTCGTCGGCAAGGTTTTTAGGCACCTTTTGTGGGTAAAGCAGCTCATTGGCACACCTTTGGTAGGAAAACAGCCCATTGGCACATTCGATGGGTAAAATACCCTGTTGACATGGTTGCTAGACACCTTCGAGAAAAACAGCCCGTTGGGGACCTTCAATGTGTCAAATAGTCTATTGGTAAGGTCGCCAAGTACCTTTGGTGGGCAAAACAGTCCGTTGACACACCTTTGGTTGGCAAAACATCCCATTGACATGATTGTTAGGCACTTTCGGTGGGAAAAACAATGCGCTTGCGCACCTTCAGTAGGAAAAATAGCCCATTGGCATGGTCGTTAGACACCTTTGGAGGGAAAAATAGCCTATTGGCAGGGTCGCTAGGTAGCTTTGGTAGGCAAAACAGCCCATTGACACAGTCGCTAGGCACCTTAGGTAGGGAAACAGTCTGTTGGGAACTTTTGGAGGGAAAAACAACCTGTTGGCATAACTTTGGTGGGCAAAACAGCTCGTTGGCATAGTCGCTAGGCACTTTCGATGGAAAAAATAGCTAGTTTGTATGGTCACCAGGTACATTCTGTGGGAAAATAGCCTATTAACATAGTCGCTAGGCACCTTCAATGGACAAAACAACCAGTTGGTAGGGTTGCTAGGCATCTTTGGTGGGAAAAACACCCTGTTGGCAGGATCGCTAGGCACTTCTGGTGGGAAAATAGCTCGTTGGAAACCTTCGGTCTAAAAAATAGTTTGTTGGCACACATTCGATTAGAAAATAGCCCATTGGCACGGTCGTTAGGCACCTTAGGTGGGAAAAACAATTGATTAGCCACATTCGGTGGGTAAAATAGCCCGTTAGCACACCTTCAGTGAGCAAAATAGCCTATTGGCACACCGTTGGTGGGCTAAACAACCTATTGGCAAGGTCGCTGGGCACCTTCTGTGCGAATAGCAGCACATTGGCACAGTCGTTAGACACCTTCGATATGAAAAATAGCCCGTTGGTAGGTCATTAGGCATCTTTAGTGGGAAAATAACTTCTTGATAAGGTTTCTAGGCACCTTCAGTAGGAAAAATAGGCCATTGGTAGGGTCGCTAGGCACGTTCAATGGGAAAAATAGCCCGTTAAGAAATCATTAGGCACCTTCAGTGAGAAAATAGTTCATTGATAGGATTTCTAAGCACCTCCAGTAGGCAAAATGACCCATTGGCAGGGTCGCTAGGCACCTTCTAGGGTAGAAACAACTAGTTGGCACACCTTTTGTGAGCAAGACAGCCCGTTGATAGGGTCACTAGGCACTATTGATGGGAAAACAGCACGTTGGCATGGTCGCTTGACACCTTCGATGGGAAAAATAGCCTTTTGGCATAACTTGGGTGGTCAAAACAACCTGTTGGCAGGGTCATTAGGCATCCCGTTGTGCACCTAAAGATGGATAAACAACCTATTGGCACACCTTTGGCAGACAAAACAACCCGTTGGGCACCTTCGGTGACAAAAACAACCTATTAACACGTTTGCTTCGCACCTTTAATGGGTAAAGCAGGCCATTGGGCACCTTCGGCGGGCAAAACAGCCCGTTGGTAGACATTTGGTGGGAAAACGACCCATTGGCACAGTCGCTAGGCACCTTCTATGGGAAAACAACCCATTGGCACCTTCACTAGGTACCTCCTATAAGAAAAACAGCACTGTGGCATGATTGTTAGGTACCTTCAGCAGACAAATAGCTCGTTCGAAAAATGGCCTATTGGCACGATCGACAAAATAGCCAGATGGTATAGTGGTTAGGAACCTTATGTGGGAAAAACATTATGTTGGGCACCATCAGTAGCAAAAATAGCTCCTCCGTAAACCTTCAGTAGGTAAAATGGCCTGTTGGCACATATTCAATGGACAAAATAGCCTGTTGGCATAGTCGTTAGGCACCTTCGATAGGAAAAACAACCCGTTGCTATAGTCACTAGGCACCTTCGGTGGGAAAAACTGTCTGTTAGCCCAACTTTAGTAGGCAAAACAACCAGTTGGCACACTTTTGGTAGGCAAAATAACCCGTTGATACAATCGCCAGGCACCTTCGATGGGAAAACAACCTATTAGCACGATCGCTAGGCACCTTAGGTGGAAAAACAGTCCGTTAGGCACCTTCAGTGGGTAAAGTAGCCCGTTGGCACAGCTTTGGTGAGCAAAACAACCTGTTGGCATAGTTGCTAAGCACCTTTGGTGGGAAAACAACACGTTGGGCACCTTCAGTGTGAAAAATAACCTATGGGCACACCTTTAGTGGGTAAAATGGTCGGGTTGCAAGGTTTCTAGGCACCTTCGGTGGGAAACATTGCTCATTGGTACCTTTTTTGTGGAAAAAACAACCCGTTGGCATAGTCACTAGGCAACTTCGGTGGGAAAAACAGCATATTGACACAATATCTAGACATCTTTGATGGGAAAAACAACCCATTGGTTGGGTCACTAGGCACCTTTAGTGGGAAAACAACTCATTGGCAAGGTTTCTAGGCACCTTCAGTGGGCAAAAAGCCTATTAGGCACTAATGGTAGCATAAACAGTTTGCTGGCAGATTCACTAGGCACCTTCAGTGGGAAAAACAACCTGTTGGCACACGTTCGGTGGGCAAAACAGCCCATTGACAAACCTCCGGTAGGTAATACAGCCTGTTGGTATGATCGCCAGGCACCTTAGGTGGGAAAAAAGTCCGTTGGACACTTTTGCTAGGAAAAACAGCCTATTAGCATGCCTTCGGTAGGCAAAATAGCTCGTTAGGCACCTTCGGTAGGAAAATAGCCTATTGCCACACCTTTGGTAGGCAAAACAGCCCGTTGGTAGAGTCGCTAGGCACCTTCAGTGGGAAAACAACCTGTTGGGCATATTCAGTGGGGAAAACAACCTGTTGGCACAACTTCAGTAGGTAAAATAGCCTGTTGGGCACCTTCGATGGGAAAACAGCCTATTGGCACATTCGCTAGGGATCTTCAGTAGCAATGCAGCTCGTTCGCAGGGTTTCCAGGCACATTCAGTGGGCAAAATAGCTCGTTGACACACCTTCGATAGGCAAAATAGTCCTTAGCTCCTTTTCTAGGCACAATAGCCTGTTGACACAATTGCTAGACACGTTCAAGAAAAACAACCCACTGGCAGCGTCACTAAGCACCTTCGATGGGTAAAATAGCACATTGGCATGGTCGCTAGGGAAAAACAATCCGTTGGGCATTTTTTATGGGAAAAATAGCACATTGGCACACCTTTGGTTAGCAAAACAGCCTATTGACACAATCGCTAGGTGCCTTCGGTGTGAAAAACAACCCACTTGCACACCTTTAGTGGGCAAAACAACCCATTGGCATGGTCACTAGACACCTTCGATTGGAAAAATAGTCCGTTGTGCTCCTTCAGTGTGCAAAACAACCCGCTGGCACACATTTGGTGGGAAAAATAGCCTATTGGTATGGTCGCTAGGTAGCTTCGATGAGCAAAAATAGCTCATTGGCACGATCACTAGGCACCTTAGGTTAGGAATCAGTCCATTGGGCACTTTTAGAGAGAAAGACAGCCCATTAGCACAACTTTGGTGGGCAAAATAGCCTATTGGCATGGTTATTAGATGCTTTTGATTAAAAAAACAACTTGTTCGCAGGGTTGCTAGGCACATTCGGTGGGAAAGCAGCCAGTTGACATGGTCACTAGGTACCTTCAATAGGCAAAATAGCCAGTTGGCAGGGTTGCTAGGCACCTTCGGTAGGAAAATCACCTTGATGGAAGGATCGGCAGACACCTTTTGTGATAAAATAGCCCGTTGGGCACTTTCAGTGGGAAAAACAACCCATTGGCACCCTTTTAGTGACAAAATAGCTCATTAGAAATCTTCGGTCAAAAAAATAGCTTGTTAGCGCACATTCGGTGGGGAAAACAACCCGTTGGCATAGTCTCTAAGCACCTTAGGTGGGAAAAACAATCTATTGGGCACATTCAATGGGAAAAACAACCCATTGGCACATCTTCAGTAGGCAAAATAGCCCGTTGGCACATCTTTGTTAGGCAGAACAACCTATTGGCATGATCGCTAGACATCTTCGGTACAAATAATAGCACGTTGGTAGTCACTATGCACCTTCGATGGGAAAATGGCCCATTTACAGGTCACTAGGCACCTTCGGTGGGAAAGTAGATCGTTGATAGGGTTTCTAGGCAACTTCAGTAGGCAAAATGGTCCATTGGCAGGGTCGCTAGGCACTTTTTATAGAAAAACAGCTAGTTTGCACACCTTTGGTAGGCAAAACAGCTCATTGATAGGGTCGCTAGGCACCATCAATGGGAAAACAATCCATTGGCACGGTCACTAAGAACCTCCGGTAGGAAAAACAACCCGTTGGCACACCTTTGGTGGGCAAAACAGCTCGTTGGGCAAAGTCACTAGGCACCTTCGACGGGAAAACAGACCGTTGGCCACCTTTGGAGGGAAAAACAACCTATTGGCACACCTTTGGTAGACAAAACAACTCGTTGGAAACCTTCATTTGGAAAACAACTCATTGGCACACTTTCGGTGGGGAAAACAGCCCGTTGGCACGGTCTCTAGGCACCTTAGGTAGGAAAAACCATCTATTGGGCACATTCGGTTGGAAAAATAGCCTATCAGCACAGCTTCAATAAACAAAATAGCTCGTTGGCATACTGTTGATCAACAAAATAGCCTATTGACAAGGTCGCTAGGCACCATCGGTGTAAATAATAGCACGTTGGCACAGTCACTAGGCACCTTCGATGGGAAAAATAGGTCGTTGGTAGATCACTAGGCACCTTTAGTGGGAAAATAGCTCGTTGATAGGGTTTCTAGGCACCTTCAATAGGCTAAACAGCCCGTTGGCGAGGTCACTAGGCACCCTCTATGGGAAAAATAGCCAATTGGCACACCTTCGGTGGGTGAAACAGCCTATTGATAAGGTCGCTAGGCACCATCGATGGGAAAATAACCCGCTGGCAAGGTCGCTAGGTTCCTTTAGTGGGAAAAGCAACCCATTGGTAGACCTTGAGTGGCCAAAATAGCCTGTTGGTAGGGTCGGTAGGCACCTTTAGGGGGAAAATAGTCCGTTGGGCACCTGCAGAGGGAAAAACAATCTGTTGGCACACATTTGGCAGGCAAAATAGCCCGTTGGACACCTTTGGTGGGAAAAACTGCCTGTTGGCACATTCTCTTTGCACCTTCAACGGGCAAAACAGCCCGTTGGGCACCTTTGGTGGACAAAATAGCCCATTTGTAGACCTTTGGTGGGAAAAATGGCCCATTGGCACGGTCACTAGGCATCTTCTACAGACAAAACAACCAGTTGACACCTTCACTAGGCACCTTTGATGGGAAAAATAGCTCATTAACACAGTCGCTAGGCACCATAGGTGGGAAAATCAGTCCGATAGGCACTTTCGGTGGAAAAAAATAGCTTGTTGGCACACCTTTGATGGGCAAAACAGACTGTTGCCATGATCAATAGGCACTTTCTGTAGGAAAAATAGTCCGTTGACACATCTTCAATGGGTAAAACAACACGTCTGCACGATTGCTAGGCACCTTTAGTGGGCAAAATAGACCGTTAGCACACATTCAGTGAGCAAAATAGTCTGTTGGCACAGTCGCTAGGCATCTTTGGGGGGAAAAAAGTCCATTGGCCCCCTTTGGTGGGAAAAACAACCAATTAGCTCATCTTTGGTAAGCAAAACAACCTGTTGGTGCACCTTCAATGGGCCCGAGAGTCTGTTGACGGGGTCACTAGGCACCTTCAGTGAGCAAAACAACCTATTGACATAATTGCTAGGCTTCTTTAGTAGGAAAAACAGCCTATTTGCACACCTTCGTTGTGCAAAATAGCCCGTTGGCACACCTTTAGTGAGAAAAATAGCCCGTTGGCTCACCTCTGGTGGCCATTACAGCTCATTGGTACAATCGCTAGGCACTTTAGGTGGGAAAAACTGTCCGTTGGGCACTTTCGGTGAGAAAAATAGCCAATTGGCATGCCTTCGATAGGCAAAACAACCCGTTGGCGTGCCTTTGATGGGCCAAGGAGCCTAGCAAGGTCGGTAGGCACCTTCGATTTGAAAAATAGCCCATTGGGGACCTTCAGTGTGCCAATCAGCCAGCTGGTAGGGTCATTAGGCACCTTCAATGGGCAAAATAGCCCGTTGGCATGGTCCTAGGGAAAAACAGTCCATTGGACACTTTTTGGTGGGAAAAATAGCCCGTTGGCACACATTTGGTTAGCAAAACAGACTATTGGCACGATCATTAGGTACTTTCGGTAGGAAAAACAGCTCGCTTGCACACCTTTGGTGGGAAAAATAGCCCATTAGCATGGTTTCTAGACACCTTGGGTGGGAAAAATAGTTCATTGGGCACCTTCAGTGTGCAAAGCAGATCATTGGCACACCTTCAATAAGCAAAATAGCCCATTGGCACACTGTTAGTGGGAAAAACAACCTATTGGCAAGGTCGCTAAGCACCTTTGGTGTGAATAACATCACGTTGGCACAGTCACTAGGCACCTTTGATGGGAAAAATGGCCCATTGGCAAGTCACTAAACACCTTCAGTGGGAAAACAACTTATTGACAGGGTTCCTAAGCACCTTCAGTAAGCTGAACGGCTCGTTGGCAGGATCACTAGGCACCTTCTATAGGAAAAACAGCCAGTTGGCACACTTTCGGTAGGCAAAACAACCCGTTGATAGGGTCGCTAAGCACCATTAATGGGGAAACAACCCGTTGACATGGTTGCTAGGCTCTTTCAATCGGAAAAATAGTCCGTTGGCACACCTTGAGTGGGCAAAATAGTCTGTTGGCAAGGTAGTTAGGCACCTTTAGTGGGAAAACGGCCCGTTGGGCATCTGTAAGGGAAAAAACAGCCTGTGGGCACACCTTTGGCAAACAGAACAGCCCGTTGGGCACCTACAGTGAGAAAAACAACCTATTGGCACATTCACTTGGCACCTTCAATGGGCAAAATAGCTCATTAGTAGACCTTCGGTAGGGAAAACAACCAGTTGGAAAGGTCGCTGGACACTTCTATGGCAAAACAACTCGGTGAAAGCTTCGCTAGGCACCTTCGATGGGAAAAACAACACAATGACACAATCGTTAGGTACCTTCAGTGGGGAAAATAGCTCGTTAAAAAATAGCCCATTGGCACAATCAGGAAAATAGCCCGTTGGCATAGTCGTTAGGAACCTTAGGTGAGAAAAACATTCCGTGGGCACCATCGGTAGCAAAAATAGCTCCTCTGCACACCTTCAGTAGGCAAAACGGCTTGTTGGCACACATTCGATGGACAAAACAACCTGTTGCCTCGGTCGTTAGGCACTTTGGTGGGAAAAACAACCCATTGGCACAGTCGTTAGGCGCCTTCGGTGTGAAAAACAACCTATTAGCACACCTTCGATAGGCAAAACAACCTGTTGGCACACTTTTGGTGGGTAAAATAGCACGTTGACATGATCACCAGGCATCTTTGCTAGGAAAAACAGCCCATAGACACAGTCACTAGGCACTTTAGGTGGAAAAATAGTCTATTGGGCACCTTTAGTAGGAAAAATGGCCCACTGGCATAGCTTTAATGGGCAAAACAGTTTGTTAGCATGGCCGTTAGGCACCTTCTGTGGGAAAACAACACGTTAGGCACCTTTGGTATGAAAAATAACCCGTTGACACACCTTTGGTAGGATAAATGGTCGGTTGGCACGGTCATTAGGCACTTTCGGTGGGAAACACAACTTGTTGGTACATGTTCGATGGGTAAAATAGCCCGTTGTCATGGTCACTGGGCACTTCGGTGGGAAAATAGCCCGTTGGCACATTCGGAGGGAAAAATAACCTGTTGGCACACCTTTGGCAAATAAAACAGCCTATTGGGCACCTTCGATTGGAAAAATAGCCTATTGGCACCTTTAATAGGCAAAACAACTCGTTGGGCACCTTCAGTAGGGAAAATAGCCCGCTAGAAGATCTTCAATGGGAAAAATGACCCATTGGTGCAGTCGTTAGGCACCTTCTGTGGGAAAAACAACCTTTTGACACCTTTGCTGGGCACCTTCGATGGGAAAAATAGCACGGTGGCACGGTCTTTAGGTACCTTCGATGGGAAAATAGTTCATTGGCACGAACGGGAAAATAACTCATTGGCACGGTCGCTAGCAATCTTAGGTGGGAAAAACATTCTGTTAGGCACCATCGGTGGTAGAATCGGCATCTCTACACACCTTTAGTAGGCAAAATAGCCCGTTGGTACAAATTTGGTAGACAAAATAGCCTGTTGGCACGGTCAGTAGACACCTTCGGTGGGAAAAATAGCCCGTTAGCACAGTCACTAGGCACCTTCGATGTGAAAAATAGCCTGTTAGCAAACCTTCGGTAGGCAAAACAACCCATTGACACTCCTTTGGTGGGAAAAATAGCCCGTTGACATGATCTGTACGCATCTTTGATGGGAAAAAAGCCCATTGGCACGGTAGTTAGGCACCTTAGGTGGAAAAACAGTCTGTTGGGTACCTCCAGTGGGAAAAATAGCCCGTTGGTACACCTTTGGTAG
Source organism: Erythroxylum flavicans (assembly GCA_027576715.1). Classification (NCBI taxonomy): domain Eukaryota; kingdom Viridiplantae; phylum Streptophyta; class Magnoliopsida; order Malpighiales; family Erythroxylaceae; genus Erythroxylum; species Erythroxylum flavicans. The sequence goes on from JANZXP010008615.1 coordinate 13,040, forward strand.
GCAAAATAGCCTGTTGACACAGTCGCTAGGTACCTTTGGCGGGAAAACAGCACATTGGGCACCTTCGGTGAGAAACATAACTCGTTGGAACACCTTTGGTGGGAAAAACTACCTATTGGTAAGTTCACTTGGTGCCTTCAATGGGCAAAACAACTCGCTGGGCACCTTTAGTGGGCAAAATAGCCCATTGGTATGATCAGCAAAATAGCCCATTGGCACAGTCGCTAGGAACGTTAGGTAGGAAAACATTCTGTTGGGCACCATCGGTGGCAAAAACGGCTCCTTCGCACAGATTTAGTAGGAAAAAATGCCTGTTGGCACACATTCAACGACAAAACAACCTATTGCCACGGTCGCTAGGCACCTTCAGTAGGAAAAACAACCCGTTGGCAGAGTCATTAGGCACCTTCGGTGGGAAAAACACCCTATTGGCGCACCTTCGATAGGCAAAACAACTCGTTGGCACACCTTTGATGGGAAAAATGGCCTGTTGGCAAGGTTTCTAGGCACCTTTGTTGGGAAACACAGCTCGTTAGTATACATTCGGTGGGTAAAACAGCCCATTGGCATGATCACTAGGGACCTTTGGTGGGAAAAACAACACATTGACACAGTCGCTAGACATCTTCAGTGGGAAAACTAGTCCGTTGTTAGGGTCGCTGGGCATCTTCAGTGGGAAAACAGCACATTGGTAGGGTTTCTAGGCACCTTTAATTGGCAAAATAACCCGTTGGGCACTGTTGGTGGCAAAAACAACTTGCTGGCACATTTGTTTGACACCTTCAACGAAAAAAATAACCCGTTGGCACACCTTTGGTGGCAAAAATAGCATGTTGACATGTTCACTAGGCACCTTTGGTGGGAAAAATAACCATTTGGCACACATTTGGTGGGCAAAACAACCCGTTAGTGGGGTTGCTAAACACCTTCAGTGGGAAAAACAGCGCGTCAACCCATTGGCATAATCATTAGGCACCTTCGGTGAGGAAAACAGCCAGTTGGGCACCTTTAGTGGTAAAAAGGACTCGTTGGTATGATTATTAGGCACCTTCAGTGAGCAAAATAGCCTGTTGGCACACCTTTGATGGGAAAATAGCTCTTTGGCATGGTCGCTAGGCAACTTTGGTGGAAAAACCCAAGGACTCAATTGTATGGATATGTAAAATACAGGATTTCCAATCCTAGCAGGAAAAGGAGGGAAACAGATACTCAATTTAAAGTGAGTAAACAGAATTCTATACTCGATCTCATCGATACATATAGAATTCTGTGGAAAGCCGT
>JANZXP010008653.1:0-14318 GCA_027576715.1 Erythroxylum flavicans
AAGAGTTTTAAAGCGTTTAAAAAAAATTTAATTATACCGACTTTTGTTTAGTGAAGTGATGTGACACGCTACCCTCGAGGGGCACAGATTCGGGTATCACTGTCGATATCGGATTCGGGTCCGGCGGGAGTGGGGTGTTACAGTTTGGATGGTCTCTCTAACCTGTGTTAAACGTTTGGGAATACGGATTTTACTGATTAGGAAAATTTCCTTCTGCAAGATTAACAAATGTTATACTTTCTTCTTGTAAAGTTAGGCACCCATCTGTCAGATGGCTTATATTTGCACATATTTTACACGCCTTTACCTATACCTTTCTGGTAGTAATTTATCTAATAAAATAATTTAATTCATCTAAACGATGTTCAATGGATGAGGTACATTTACACAATGAACAGCGTTGCGAGTGTCAAATTGTTGAATATTAGTAGTCATGCGCTCAATTAATGTTCGAGCCTCTATGGCAGTCTTTTCACAGAGTGCCTCACCACTCAATTCTTTAACCAAGCTCCTTTCCATAAATAACAATCCTTCATAGAATTATTGGATGAGGAGTTGTTCTAAAATGTTGTGGCAGGGATAGATGGCACTTAACTTCTTCAAGAGCTTCCAATGCTCATAAAGGACTCTCTGTTATGTTGCTTTATCTAGCATATCTCTTTTCATATGCTAGATGTCTTTGATGCTGGAAAGTATTTATCCAAAAAAAACCTCTTCATTTCGATCCATATGTTCATGCTCCTAATAGGAAAAATTAAATAACCAATCTTTTGCTGCATCTTTCAGTGAGAATAGGAAAACCTTTAATATAATATGTTCGTCTGCATCCCAGGGCTTTCATACTTAAATAGACCACATCAAGTTCCTGGAGATTTGTGTGTATCCTCACTTACAAGTCTATAAAAGTTAGGCAAAAGATGGATTAGGTCAGACCAAAGCCTAAAGGTTACATGTTCAATAAAATTAGGAAAAGTAATGCATAATGGTTTTTGAGTTGAGTCTGGTGCAACCAACTCCCTTAATGTTCTTAGATTAGCCATTGTTTCTTTAAATTCTAGCTCTTGTTACACTTTTAGAGTTGTTCCGGTTTCCTTTTGTAACCTGTGCAATGTCCTTTCGATCTTCGAATCAAATTTTACAAATTCTCTATGAAGAGATCTTATTACTACCATACATAAAAACTAAAGAACATGAAAAAGATTAATAAATAACTAGAAAATAATAATTATAAACAAATAATATGAAAACACCAATTGAAACCAAAAGCAAAAACTAAAGCGCCATACTCACCAGCAACGACACTAAAATTCTTGATGCGTGTTGAACACACTATAAAATAAAACCTAACTCTAAACATTAAAATTTATAGCAGCGGTGAGTTGGGATCGTATCTATAGGGAATTTACGTGTAGCTTTTGTAATGAAAAGAATTAGTTTCTCTTAGTCCAATCTCAACCTATACACAAATAAGCATGCTTCATCGTCTTGTTGATCTCTTACCTCTCTTTGAAACTATTAACCATAGGTTAACAATAAGTTTTATTAACTCCATTTTTCCTTTAGGTTGTGTTTAATCAAAATAAGCTCTTTGACTAAACCTTGCTATTGTAAAATCTAGAATAAACTTTCTAAACTTAATAGAACAACCACATTACAAACTAGGAAAACATATTAATCTAGGCAATAATCATATAAGCTGGGGTCATTTAACCTAGGTTATGTTATTGCTAATGATTCAACACCATTAACTACCACAAATGAACCTAAAATACAACTATTGCATATTATATTTCATATTTTGGCAATGGTTTTATATAAAAACAGTCTATTGAATAAAAATAATATATTGAAAGCGTTTAAATCATTCTTACATTAAAACCCAAAACAATAAGAAAAGAATAGCACAACAATTTGTATAGAGAGAGAGATTCATCAATGCACAGTGAAGAAATGCTCAAATAAGATCTTCGGCCTTAATTTCCCCTATGAACCATAAGGAAGAAGATTAGCACTCCATGGATCTCAAAAAGGTAAGTGTTTGACCCCTTCTCGTGCTCCAAAACTAATTCTTCCCATGTTTGACCACTCAAATGTCTATTTATAGTAAAAATTAGGTTTCTAGAAAGATACACAGTTGGATACACGGCAAATTCATGCTAAACATGGCTGTGTAAGTGGATACAAAATCAGGTATTTTGTAGTTTATGCTAAATTCTTAATTTTCTTTAGTTTTCTTGTCCCATCTTTAACCTAATCTATATCCTTCTTATTCCACAAACAAATAAGTTTGAACAACAAGAGGATGGCTCAAGGAATATGCTTTTAACTCATTTAGCTCTTGTGCTTCCAACTTGTACCTAAAACCAATTGTAAACCAAAATGAGTATCTTAAGCTTTCATAGCATTAATCACTAAGTGTTATAGAGTAAATGTATAATCAATTAAATACACACCATTGGTTTATTGCGATTCAGTTATATGTTTATAATCTTGAACTAAGATATTCGAAATATCAGTTCAATGTTTGATTTCATATAATTAAGACTGAGAAATCCTTTTGTGTGAATAAATCTACCTTAGTTGGAAAGAGTTGTATGCAAATCTAAAAATAGATCAATATAAATCCTCTAAATTAGGGTCAAACCTAATAATGAAATATCAAATCAAGTAATATAATCTTAGGGTTTAATTAGAAATAGATTTCAATTAATCAACCGAGTATTAGTTATTAATAGTCCTATAAAAGATATTAATATAAGATACAAATTTCCATAGTCCAATAATAAAAAAAATTTAATTGCATGATAAAGGCTTAGTGTTTAAAATATCTTAGGGGGATTCATCACCTAGGTACTACTTATTGGATATTTATTAATCACAGTATTTTCTTTATCCTGGTTCATTGCTACGTTAACTTTAATTTATTTAGTTTCATTTTTAATTAAATTCATAACCTGATTCGACATTTAAATAATAGAAAAAGGATTAATACTAGTACTTACAATCTTTGTAGGATCGACCTATATTTACCAATGCTAACTATTACTACACAGTAGACTTGTAGTTAAAAATTATAATTTTTATAAGCAAAATAAATGTGATCACCTCTCTATCACACATAAGAGATTATTACTAATGGAATTCTTAACCATAATAGAAATAAACAAACAAAAGATTAAAAAATGGTGCAATCGATCTTTATCCTTTATATGACATATGTAACTTATAAATGTTATGTTTAACTCCTATACACTAGATATCTCATTTTGCTCCTCCTTGTGCCATTATTAAAACAATATAGATGATCCTAAGAAGGTTCCTATATTCTGGCTCCTTAGTTGCCCTTGGTGTGTCCAAGGTAGCTTGGAAAACGATTTTCCACTTAAAGGACCAAAGATGGCTTGGTGCTATCTCTTTGAAACTAAGCAATAAGTGTAACACCTAAATATCACCTAGAAGGATATACGGATGTTACCTAAGATAGGACTTAAACATATCAAAACAATACAAAGCATTGCTAGAATTCAAACAACCAATCATTACTTTTCTATACATATTCAACTTTAAACAAAATTTAACTAGCACATTGAATTTATTCCAATACATGCTTCAATTACAACACCATCCTGAATTAAAGTTATTACATTACAAACTAGTACCTATCTTAGGTTCAAAAACACTTTGTATTATAATATCTACAAACATTTAACAAAATACATCATGTCTCATATTATTACATACAATCCTAAAATAAAACACATTTTCCGTTGGCCACTGCGATTATTATTGTTCCAGTCTTTAAACCCTCCTATCTGACACGGGACAAAACCACCGTGCTAAGCATAAAGCTTAGTAGGGAATAAACTAAACAGGATATAAGCTAATAACTATTTCAAACATTCATATATTCAAAAATCACTTCAGATTATGAGCAATGTTTATTATCCATTTTCAAATTGAACCAAAATATCATGAATCTCATAAAAAACATAACATATCAGAACAGGTTACACATTTGCTTCAGTGCAAAACTCACCAATTTCAAAATATTTTATTATAATATCATAACAAACTTGTCTGTAACAAAACAGAATTTGTTGATTTCATAACAGAGCTCAAATGTTTCAGATTAACGCTCAGATGTTTCAGACCAAAACTTATTTATATTAAAATTGAGCATATAACATAATACAAAACAAGTTAGTCTGTTAATAATTTATACAGAAGTGGGTAACGGGACTAATACGGGAGATACCATGATTGGTATCACAGAGCATGAGAGACTTATGTCTCAATAATAGGAGACACCGAAGTTTCAATAATAAAAGACACCAAAGTGTCACAGGAGCAGCTGTAGACCTTTCTAGACATGCCTATTTACCCACGACTAGGACTTAAAAGTTTTAAAACAAAACAGGATCATTTCAGAATTCTCATATGAGGAACATATTGCAACACATACGACTTTATTCCAATTTGTTCAACTTGACATATTCACTGATTTTTAAACAAACTAATATGTCATACAATTACAAGTATGTGCAATAATGCAACAATAGAGGTATTGAGTCATCAAAAATTATGTATATTCACATAAATAAAAAGCACTTCCAACACAATCCCAACTATCTAACTCCTCATACAACTGATGGTCTGAAATTATCACATTATTATTACAGAAATTCCCAATTCACAAACATCTATATCCAATTCATAATACATAAGTCTTTGGAACTCATTCATTTATGATCACACTAAGCAATTCAACATTGTAAACCATACATCCTTTATATTATCATCTCAATTATTAATGCATAATTAAACTAACTATTACTCAATTACATCGAATAACAATTTAAGTTCAAACATACCTTAAACAATTCCATTTAAGTCCTATTGTACCAAATAAATTAAATTAACCTTATAAAGTTCATCAATTGAACAAAACCTCATTTTTTTCACCTCCTAATCATATCACACAATTGTGAGATAATTGACCCAAAACCTTCAAACAGTTATTTTCAGAGGATAGATTTTTGGATCCATTTTGTATGGCAAACTGAGGTTTTTATGCAACATGTTCTTCTAAACAAATATTTCTCTATGTCTTAAGTTTCAAACAAAGTAAATTTAATTTAATTTGGTTTATTATTCCAAGAGTTATACCCAAAATAATACAGCCTATTCTCAACCTTGGATAACAACCAAAACTCAATTTCAAGCCAAATTTCAAAACCCTTAGTGACAGAAATCAAATTTGATTTCTTCATGAAATTTGTAGATATATGTTTCTAGATTAATCTAAATTTAAAAACGGGTCAAGATATGGCTAATATACTAATAACTATTTAGTGGAACCACTCCTACTAATGAGTATCCAGCATGTATCAAGTTTCTAACCACAATTCTTCATTAATTCAGTACACATTTTATCTACTTCAAACAATACATGTTCTATCATGATACCAAGTTTAGTACCCCCTTACCTTTTTAAACTTCAAAGAACAAATTCAAATCACTTCAAAGATCTAACTACACCAACACTTCCTAGCAATCAGCTCTTATTTAAGATTAAGGTGCAACTTTAAGCACCAATAAGATAATAACACATAAAATTACAAAACCATATTCACTGTAAAATAACTTACAAAGCTTCCAAGTGTTGATGATTTAAACTTCAGCAAAATTTCGAAAGTTGAGAGGAAGAGAGAGTGGTTTTAGTTGAGAAAATGCAAGAGTGGAGAGAGTGCTGCAGAATCACCAAATGGCTTAGGAGATTCAGCACTTATGAGTGCTAGGTGTCATTACCACCATATGACACTTAACACCAAAGCATGAATTCCATTTGCCGTCCATTCAAGCTGCCATTTGTAACCCTCCAATCGAGCCACTTGTTCTCTTATTATGCTACCATTTGTCATACAATGAGTGATGCCAAATGTCAATGCATTAGCTATGCCAAATGTCACTAACTCATAGGCTTGATCATTCTAATTTTCATATACTAACTTAACTTATCTCTTGACCATTTTTATTAGTCTAAATGTACATTTAAATACCTCAATTCTCTAATAGCTTCAATTAATTCCAATTCACTACCTATGGTCCATTAATACCAAAATTCAAGTTATATGCCTTTCACTTTCAAACGATAGCACAATTTTACCTCATATCATACATGTATTTTCATAAATATATAACATTTCATCTAGGGTATATTTTAGGGCCTTATAGTAAGAATCTCCTTATTAAGAGAGTATGGAAACAGATAACATATAATGAATCTTTATAGGTAAAATTGGTTCGCTCTTATCACTTAAACCACTCAAGTCCCTAGATCTATAAGCCTAAACATAACAACTTTTAAACTTTGCTTAACATCTTCAACCTAAGGCACAAAGTTAGCATCTAGTTTAGAAATTATTTAGGAGATGGCTCAAGGACTAAATTTTGGATTAATCTGTGAACACCTACTAGTCCTCTTCAAAACAATGCTTATTATTCTTATCTTAAACATATTATTCATATTGAGGCTTTAGTCAAAGAAGTGGTATTCATTAATAGCTTTAATCTCAATACATAAGATTGGTCTACCTTAACATCTTTAACTCTACTGCTTTGATCTCTAACTATGCAGTGGACTCTATAAATTGAATACATCAATCCTCATGCATTTTCTCTATAGACAAGCACTCAAATTAATAAATAATATGGTTCTTTGGTTAAGGCTACTCTGGTATCCCTAAGCCATCCCTAAATTCTCCTTCATCCTATGGATGACTATTTAGGGTTAACTTTCAATAAAGGATAGATGAAAGGGATTCACTAGAGATGATAAATGCCTCCTATACACCAATATAGCCAAAATAATTAATCATCTATACTTCCATTGTCCCTATTCACATCATCTAAGAAGATTAATACTCCCATAAATTTCCCTTACCCATTACCATATAACCTAGGCAGCATACTAGATCTAGTAATTGAAAAAAGATGGAGCATAGTTACATGTCAAATGCACCAAAAAATAATACCTAACTCTGCACAACTAAATTTGTAGGAATGGTGAGAAATGATTATAACCACAGAGAGTGTATAATTAGATTTTGTAATTAATGAATCAATGTATAGGATTGGTAGGGATGGGATTTGGTTGAATTCAATTAATAAAATAAAATAAAATAAAACTACAGAAGAAAAATTAAATCAAAGAGTACAAAATTATTAGGATTGATCAATTAATTTTAAATCCAATTCCAAATTTAATCTCGACCTTCACAAGAATGTGCATAATTACTAACATGTTACTCCTAGTTTTCTTTTAGGTTTTTTCTAGTTAAAATTAGCTCTTTAACTAGTTTTGGCTAGCAGACAACTAAAAATAAGCTCTCCATATTTAGTGAGACAGCCATATTATATAATAGGGAAATAGGCTAATCTAAGTAACAATCATATAAACTTGAATCATCTAACCTATTTTATATTATCCCTCATGATGTATGATCATTAGTTTACCACATACGAATCAGATTTACAATAATAATGGATTGCAAACTTGATTATGGTAAATAAACCTATACATGAACAATCTTGCAGGCCTATCTAAATTGTTCCTACATAAATCCTAGAATTTAAGCACATAATAATGTACTCAATTCTGAAAAAGATTTAATAAGAACATTATTAAGATTCATCAATATGTACATCAACTTCAATATCCCTTTGGAGCAGGAAAGAAGAAGACTAGTTACTCATAACTCTCAAAAGGAAAGCAATATATCTCCTTTTGTGTCCTAATCTATACATACCCTCTTTGACCTCTTAATTTCCCTTTTATAGTGCAAAATTAGGGTTACATGATTATACACAGTCAAGTACACAGGCGTATAAGTGACTGTGTATATTAATTTTTTTCGAAATTGCAAAGTTACATGTTCATAATGGTTACATAACTAAGGTATATAGCCGTGTAGCTCACTTGCATGACCATGTAAGTCTCCACATAGGCGTGTAGCTTATAGGGGTAGTTAGAACAATGTCTTTGAATTTTACATGTTTTTAGTGAGTTAGACATTCCTATACATAACTATGTAAGACACAATAACTTCAATTCTTCCATTCTTTATCTCGTATTTATCTAACTCATCTTCTTTTTGCTTCACGAAGGTAAATAAGAATGAACATCAAAAGAATGGCACAAAGGATGTGAATTTAGCTCATTTTGGTTCTTATTCCTCTAACTTGTACCTAACCCAAAATGTGAACCAAAATAAGTATCTTAGGTGCAACATAACATTAATCACTAAGTATTGGGAATAAATATATAATTAATCAAGCATTTACCAGAGCAACAATCAATCCTTCTTAGAATTCAAATTAGCTTTAAAGAGGCTAGTTTATAAGATATGGAGTGAGAAAAACCAATAACTACATCAAAGAAAAGAGAAAAATCAAAACTAGTTACTAAGGTATATCTTAGACCTAATTAAGAAACACCGGTCCATTCTTCAATTGTAGCATATCTAAGTCAGATTACCAGAAAGGGGAAGAAACTATCTAAAGCACTAATATGAGCTCTTTTAAAAAGACAACTATGGAATGATATTTGATTGAATTATAGATGAGTGATGCATACACCCTCATTGATATGAATTTAACTCCTTATCCCAGGAAACCTAACAAGTAAATCAAGGAAAATTTAAAATATACAAGGACATATCTTAATTTATGCAAGTATTTATACCTATATCTTTGAAAAGTTATATGCATATGGAGGGGAAATACCTGAATTAAAAAGATATGATCAAGACTGTAATCTATTTTTCCTTTCGTACTCCTCCTTACTATCCCTACACCAACAATTAGACCAGAATCCACCACAACTAAGACATGCACTAGGAAATTTGAGAAGACAAAGACATTAGTAGTGATCTAATTAGGAACAAAGATCCAAGAGATCTAGAATAGATATGTTGGAGGTCACCATCAATATGAGAGCAAACGCATGCTTAACACCTACATCAAAGTAGGTAACCACGTGTGAGGAAAAGTGGAGATAAGAATCTTATATGTGATATGTGCTTAATTGGGTATACATTTATTCCATAAAACTTAGTGATTGATAATATGAAAATGCTTAAGATACTTAATTTAGTTAATATATGGTTTTAGGTACAATTCAGAAGAGAAAGAGCTAAAGTGAGTTAAGATCACAATATTTGAGCCATTTTTCAAAGACTCACAATCAATTGCCTTTATGGAGCAAGAATGAGACGGATTAGAAAGGGCAGATAAGATAAAACATAAAAATGAAGAATGAGGCATTGGAGAACTCACGGGCATAAAACCAATTGTCATGGCCATGAGCATTAACTCATGACCATGACAAGGTTTGCATGGCAGGTGTCTCATGGTCGTAAAGCACTTCTCACACCCGTGAGAAGTTTTACTGTGAGAAGTTTTACAGAGCCGTGAGACACTGCCACCTCATCAAGAAAACCCTAACATTTTAATATAAAAGAGATGTTGTCCTATGAATGATAGCATGTTTTCATTTTTGGGAGTCATCTCGAGGTTTGGAGCTCTCAATTTTGAAGAAGAATGAAGAAGGGCAAACCACTCATCTGTGGGAGACCCATTGAGGGGTAGATATCTCAATGTCAGTTCAGTGGTGACAATGATACCGAAGAACCTGATTAAGCACATCTTTCATTGTTTTTGTTTCTCTCTTTAGGGATTGATTATGTTATCCTATGTTTATTGTTTAGATTTTATGCTAAGATGATCTTAATGTATTCATTGGATTGTTTTATTATAAAACCATTGTTAGAATCTTCAATATAATTCGTAATTGTTATAATGAGATTCATTTGTAGCAATTAACAGTTTCGGATCATTAGGGAGACAATTTGTAATTATTATGTTTTTGACTAGTGTCCTAATCTTGTGAGGTTGTTGCCTTGATTAATATCTTTTCCTAATTCATAATGCGACTATCTAATTAAATCTAGAGATTGATAGCTAGGTTTAATTAACGAGTGTCTCATAATTAAAAATGATCTAAGGGAAGATTGGGGTTAACAATACTTATCGTTAACCTACGATTAATAATTGCTAAGAGAGGTAAAAGAACAACAATTCAAATGGATGACTAGGTCCCTAACAAATTCATCACTTTCATAATTTTTTAAATGTTTTCTTTAATTTTCTTTCATTATTTTAGTTTCATTTTATTTTCTTATTTTAAAACAAATAAAACCCCCTATAACCTAAACATCGATTAATTTCATTTCAAAATATTTATACACAATCTCTGTGGGATCGACCTAGACTCACCACTATCATAGTTGTAGGTAAATTGTTTTGAGTAGCGTTACGACGCACTACTTCAATTTTGACGTTGTTGCTGAAGAGTGTGGTTCTTTATTTTTTGTTCTTAATTTTAATTGGTGTTTTGTACTTGTTTGTTTATAATTAGTTTCTTTTCATTTATTTCTTAATCTTTTCACTTTTTTTTAGTATTTTGTAAAAAAATTAAGGAAGGAAGTAACTTTTTCTATAACTCATACTCCTAATCTTACAACCAAGTTTGGACTGATCATATGAACTTTAGTTATGGATGGGATAATTAACAGAATTACTTCCTTAATAGTTTGTAGGATACACAACAATTCCTATATATACCAAAAGCCTCTTCTTCTAGTTCAGGTACATCTCTGGATGACTTTTTAAAAACTTTTACTGCTAATAATTTTCAATTGCAATAGGGTATGCAACAACTTAAATAAGGCATACAGTAGTTTTAGTAGAATACTCTACAATTTTAGGAGGAAAGACAATTTTGTTTTTTTTTTCAAAATTTGGAGAGCCAACAAAACTCAAGTACATCTCTGGAAGAATTTATTAATATTATAAATGCTACACTTTGCAATTTCAATAGGATGTACAAGAGCAGCTCTAGTAGTTCTAGCAGGAAATGTTGTATTTCCACTAAGATACAACGTCTATAATCTAGAACTTGGCAAGAAAAATGGATTAGATGATGAAAATTCTTAACCGTTTAGCATCACAAAGTGAAGAAAAGAAGCCATCTCAACCCAAGTTGTACCCAGTGGTTGTTATTGAAGAAACCTTACAGAGTGAGAAGGAGCTTGAGAATCTTGAAAATACTACTCAAGGAATTGCTTATGTCGAAGAAGTAGAGAAGGAGCGCTTAGTAGAGATTAAGAATTTGAAGATAGGGAAGATGCTTTAGGTGAATGGTCATCAACTTAGGCCCTATCCTAAAGAACCTTAAGTGGAGGAACCACACGTGAAACCCAAAGAACATAATTTTGTCACTTGATGAGGATAAAATGAAGTCGAGCCAACAATAATAAACAAAGGCACTTTTTGGGAGGCAACCCAAAGGAAGTTAATTTCTTTTCTTTACATTTATATGCATGTGTGTTTTTAAGTTTTCTTATTCTTGCTTGTTTATAAGTGTTCAACAAAATGAGAGAGAGAATAAAACAAACAAAAAACCATTTTTTCTTTTTTCTATTGCTTCTAGGATTATATAGTCATGATTAGAGGGTGAATCGACTAGAAGAATCTATAACAACTTAGCATGTACTTTTACTCTTATGATTGGTTACTATGAAATATCTTTAGAAGAGTAGTGACTAATGGTAGACAAAAGCTAGTAAGATTTTGAGCCTTTATAAACTGATAAATTCATATCAATTTTATTGTCTTTTATCTATATGTGACACATGACATGTACATCCTGACTTTGCTTTCATTTTCTATTCAAGACCATATTTTCATCACATTCATTAATATGAAAATGATTAGGCATTTTGTTTTTCCAAGCTACATTAGCTAAATAACCTACCCATTGCAATGAATTTTCCTTTCTTAAGCCCCCTTGAGCTTTATTAGCCTTTCTTTTTGTACTAACCACATTAGATGCTTTTAAACTTAACCAAATTTCCTACCCAATCCATAAAGCTAGTGGAGCATTTGTTGATTATTGAGTTTGTGGATATATAAAGTTCTAAGTGTGGGGTTATGCATATAATTGGGAAGGTTATAATTGTTGGCATGCTATTTTATAGATTATCAATGAATCTCCCATTTTGATATAGCTTCTTTCAATGTTTATATGAAAAACAAGAGAAAAGAAAAAGAGAAAGAGAAAAAAGAAAAAAGAATATATATATATATATATATATATATGTGTGTGTGTGTGTGTGTGTGTGTGTGTGTGTGTGTGTGTGTGTGTTAAAGCAGGAAATGCAATTGTTTTGCAAAGTTATTCATGATTAATATCTCCTCCTAAAGTTGTATGGAATGGGTAACTTGAGTATATTGCATATGAGGTAGGTGTTGCTTTTAAGGGCCAGTCCCTATGGTTACAAAGCTTTGTTTATAATTAACTTTTGTGAGTGGTATATGTTTTATGTGGTTCATGTATGAGAGTTTAAATTTGAGCTATGAAACAAAATTTTTGCATTCATCATAACTGATGGTACCCAATTTTAAATGAATGTTATTTTTTGTGCTTGATGTTGCATTGAGTGTTATTTTTTTTCACTAACTTTGATGGCTTTTATGCTACTTTACCCAAATACATCTCACCTTAACTTTGTCTACATTACAACCCTAAAAAGTCCTTTGAATCATGATTTTGCGTGTGACCCTTAGTGGTGGAGAAATGAAATGATTTGCAAAGTTGTGGAATGTTTTAATTGTGAATGGTATTTAAGTGCACCCATGAATGCATCTTATTTAATCACTTTAGATTGCTCAGTTTCTAAAGATGATGAATATCGATTGATTATAAGTAAAAGTGTTGAATATTGAATTTTTGCTATAGTTTTTGAAAGTTATTCATCTTTGCTTATGACTATATATTCTTGGAAAATATGGAAAATGAGTAAGTGTTTTTGGGTCTATGATTTTGATTTTGATTTTGATGTTTTGCCCAAGGTCAGTCAAAAACTAAGTGTGGGGCAAATTGGTATGCGCATAATCTCGACTATACATTTATTCCATAACACTTAGTGATTAATGATGTGAAAATGCTTAAGACCACTTTAGTTTATATATGGTTTTTGGTACAATTTAGAAGCAAAAGAGTTAAAGTATGTCAATAGCACAATATTTGAGTTAGTTTTTAGAGATTCACAATCAATTTCTTCATAAAGCAAGAATAAGATGGATTAGAGCAAGAGGAGATAAGATAAAGTATAAAAATGAAGAATTAGGCATCACACAAAACCAAATTGTCATAGCCGTGAGCATTAACTCACAATTTTACACAGTCATAAGACACTGCCACCTTACACAGAAAACTCTAACTTTTTAATATAAAAGAGATGTTATGTGACGGCAGACAACATGTTTTCATTTTAGAGGGTTATCTGGAGGTATGGAGCTCTCAGTTTTGAAGAAGAATGAAGAGGGGTAAACCTTCATCCATGGGAAACCCATTAAGGGCTAGATATTCTGACACAGGTTCAAAGGTGACATTGACATTAAAGAACCCAGTTAAGTACACCTTTTATTATTTTTGTTATTCTTTCTCTCTTTAAGGATTGTGTTGGACCCCGTTTCTAAAGTCCAACTCTTATGCTGAAAATCATGACACATGAGCTATTTCCAATAGAGAACACCTCTACTTCAAGGAAGAGCATTGGTGAGTCCCCAATTTTACACATATACTTGCTTCGGGACTATTAGCATAACTTTTTCTATAGGAATCTAATTTAGGGTTTCTTTAGATAGTTTGATAGACGACTTCAAGAGTTACAACTTTCATGAAGACCTCAAAGACCAATTGTATCTTTTGAAGGGTCAAAAATAGGGCAGAAGATAATCCGTGAACAGTAACACAGAAGAAGTTGTGAACAATAACACAGACGATATTCTTTGACTAATATAACTTCTTAACTCCTTTTTATAATCCTTGGCCTATGATCTATCCTCTGTGTTCTATCCTCTGTAGTTGACTTTTATCTGTTGTGTTGACCACTTATCATCTGTGGTCTATCCTCTGTAGTTGACTTTTATCCTCTGTGTTGACCACTTATCGTTTGTGGTCTATCCTCTGTGTGATGACGTGTCATCTGTGTTCTTACGTCATCACAGACGATACTTTTACTCTTGATTCATCCTTTCCTCTATGTTCTGACGTCAGCACAGAGGATACTTCTCCTTACTAATCCTCCTTGCCTCTGTGTTCTAACGTCAGCACAGACGATACTTCTCTTTCATATTTTTCCTTGCCTCTATGTTCTGACGTCAGCACAGACGATACTTCTCCTTTCTATTCC
>JANZXP010008712.1:0-14314 GCA_027576715.1 Erythroxylum flavicans
TATATGTGAGACCCATTAGGTTCCCAAATATGTTGGCAATGATTATAAATTATAATTCTAATTCATAATTAGAATTAAATAAATTAAAACTCCTTTTAATTTATCTTTAATTTTCTAATTAAACAATTTATAATCATAGATTAAGATTGACGTCTAGCTATAAAACCTTTATTGTTTATAATCATAGATCAATATTGACGTCTTTAATTCTCTAAAAAATATCGCATAATTGATTGTTTAATTGTTTCTTCATATTTCAAGTTTTCGGTTCACGCTTTTGTTTGTTTCTTCCTTGTTACTAGACGAAGTGAAATATGTAATTTGGTTATGTTTTAAATACAAGTGCGATTTGAGAAAGTTTTTCTAGTGCAACTTCTCCTTAGTAATGATTTAATCTGTGCGTTTAGTTTCTGATGCCCAAAGCTTTGTCAATGTTATTATCTTGGAAAGGATGAGAGAAGTTTGACAATAAAAGAAGCAGGACCCACAACATTTTCTTTTGGTTTTGGTTTTTCTGCCGTGCATGTATAGATAATCATGGGCTCATTCAAAACGAATACTTATCTATACATTATATGCACGATATTCATGAAATCGAAAAATATATATCTATATCTTTATATTCACAGTATTTTGTGTTTCACAATTTTCATGTATGTATATATGTAGATAAGCATAAGATGGTTTTGATTGTCATGTATATCTATAACTTGTTTACATCCATAGGTCTTTAAATAAAAGAAGAGGTCTTTAAATATCCTGATTTTATGTTTGACTGCCAATATGAACAATATATATATATATAAATTGTTTATTTACTTGGAACAGAGGGCTTTTACGTGAATGGATTTATAAAGAGAAGATTTTATAAAAGAAGATAGCTTTATAAAATCTTGATTTCTGTATGTATATATTGAATAGTAAATGGGTCAAAATCATGTAGTCTTTGTGGTTTGAATTATTCACAAGCTGTCTCTTACTAAGGCTTTGTGTAAATACTAGAGGAAACATGGATGAAGCTTATGTCTATTATTTTATTTATTTATTATTATTGTTATTTTAAGATGATGTAAGTGGGCAAGTGCATTGATGATTAAAGTACAATTTATTTATGTATATGTATAATTTTAATATTTATATTTATGATAATTTGTTAGTCACTAAAGTGGCCAAACTTTAATGTTCAGTGAATATTAATTTATAAAATATTTTCATTCAATTACTAATGATTTATGGATGCTAATTAATAAAAATCATATAATGAATTCATGGGTATTTGAAATTCTCTAATTATAAAATATTTTAGGATTACCCAAAGGTTAATTAATTAATTTTATAATTTGTGAACATGAAATATTAATTTATATACTTACAATGAATGTGCTTAGTATATCTAAAGATAGCTAAATGTTTATTTGAGGTATATTTAATTAACAATTAAGTCATATAAAATTAGCATCTTTATTGTAATTAGGGTATGTCTTAAAGTTGCCCAAAGGAGATCTTAGATACACACTAAATGTTTTGTGTGGAATAATTATTTTGAATATAATTTGAGTGTTAAGTTTTATGACTCAAAGAATTAACGTGTGAGCACTCTATTATGTTTTGCAGTTTCTATTTTTGTTAACTTTAATTTAATTGCTTCATCTATTCCATCTTTTAATGGATTAAATTACTCTGACTGGTGTGAACAAATCCAATTTCACCTTGGTGTATTGGGTCTTGATTTGGCACTCCAAGTTGAGAAACCAACTGTTATTACTAATGCAAGCATGTCTGATGAGAAATCTTTCTATAAAGTTTGGGAAAGATCAAACAGATTGAGCTTAATGTTTATGTGAATGACTGTTACTAATAATATTAAGGCGACTCTTCCCAACAACGAAGTTGCTAAAGAATTTATGAAATTTGTGGAAAAGCGTTCTCAAACTGTTGATAAGTCACTTGCGGGGACATTAATGGCTAAATTGACCATTATAAAGTTTGATGGTTCACAAAGCATGTATGAACATGTCATTGAAATGACAAATATAGCAGCAAGACTAAAGGCATTGGGAATGAATGTTGATGAATTTTTCCTAGTATAGTTCATTCTTAATTCTTTACCTCTTGAGCAGTATGGGCCATTCGAAATGAATTATAAAACCATAAAGGATAAATAGAATGTGAATGAATTGGCCAGTATGCTTATCCAAGAGGAGACAAGGCT
Organism: Erythroxylum flavicans; assembly: GCA_027576715.1. Lineage (NCBI taxonomy): Eukaryota > Viridiplantae > Streptophyta > Magnoliopsida > Malpighiales > Erythroxylaceae > Erythroxylum > Erythroxylum flavicans. The sequence goes on from JANZXP010008712.1 coordinate 2,213, forward strand.
TAAGAATCAAGGGACCCATACCATTAATTTGGTAGGTCATCAAGGAGCTAGAAAGAAGCCCAAAAGGAATTATGGTAAAGGTAAGGGTAAGCAAGGACCACTTAAAGTTAATGAATCCTTTAGTCAAATTCCTAAGAAGGAACATAAAGGTAATCAATGCCATTTTTGCAAGAAACTTGGGCATTATAAAAAAGATTGCCTAAAAAATAAAAGCTGGTTCGAAAAGAAAGGTAAGCTTAGTGCTTTAGTATGTTTCGAATCTAGTTTGACTTAAGTTCCTTATAATGCTTAGTGGATTGATTCTGGTTATACTATTGATAGGTGTGAAATACATCATATTTTAGGGTACAGTTTGATATGTGTTTAGCCGTTTATTCGATTGTTTAGTATGTTTTCAGGGTAGAATTGTGTTAGTTTGTGATTTATTTGTGTTTAAGTGCTTTATGGGTTAGAATAATCCTTTGAGCTTAAATAAGATGTTTTTGAGGTACCTGATGTGTTTTTTAGTGTTTCAAGGTAAAGATTGAAGAATGGAGGAGTCTCAGAGCAAATTGGGGCCAATTGCATGGCCCACGATTGTGGCCCCTATCCTAATGGAAAGGCCTGACATAGGTCACAATCGTGGCCTGCGTCAAGCAGACGCCCAGCCACTTCTAAACTTAATGTATCGAGGAATTTTTAGACCTTTCAGGCCATAGAAAAAACCCAAGTTTAACCCTAAACACAAAAGAACATAAATAGAACAACAAGAAGAGAAAGAAGGAGGTTTTGCATTAGCCACCATTCAGCAACCCTAGAGAGAGTTCATCGAGAGATTGAGAAAGAGAAGAAGGAAGAGAGATGTGGAGAAGAAGTCAACGCAATGTACTTCCCATAACAAGAGATTTCCCGATGTTACTGCCTCCATCATCCATTCCAATCTTGTTTCTAGTTTATTTTCAATTTTATTAATGTATAAAATTAGGATATCTGTTGATGATAGGATTGTATGAATGTTGAGGATGTCTAAACTTACCTTCAGGTTGTTTTATCTTTGATTTAATGAAATTTGATTGTTTGTGTTTTTACTGGATTCATTGTGATTTAATTTATATAATTACATAATTCGGTGATAAACTAAGAGGGTGAATCAAGTGAAAAATAATTATATTGGGTTAACAAGAGTTAGGTAATTTAATAAAACAAGAATTAAATCAAATTGGTAAATTGTGCGAAGAGAGATCTTGCATAGGTTCTTGATAGTTTTTGGACAACTTCAGATCTAATTAGGGTTTTGGATAGATTGTTAATTGAGAGATAGCAATTCCCATAATCTGATCAGGGTTTATAAATTAGGGTTAATGGTTATAACTCGAGAGAGAGTAATCAACCCTAGGATCGTCTAAAACCAATAATCTAGTAATTCATAATCAATTATGTTAGCATTAAAAGATAGATAAAATTTCCCTTTCTCTCAATTGATAGTTTCTTTAGTTTGATTCTTGAATATGTGCATTACAACTACTATTTTGTTAATATTTTTGTAATTGATTCTTGGATTTAAATTGTGTAATTGAATTAAATTCTTGCTTTAGTTTTGTTACATTTTGAATTACCGTGCATTGTTTTGGCCTTAGATTTTAGGATTAGATTAACCCTCTTCGTGTGATCGACACCTTAAGTACTACGCAAATGACCTATACGCTTATGGATTATCGAGGTTAAATATTAAAACTTACACATATCAGAAAACCACGATCAACTACTCATGTTTCGAATACCTTGCAGGGATTCCTTACAACCCAAACCATAAACCCAAATGAAAAGATTGTTTTGATGGGAAACCGTGCCAAAGCTCTAGTTGAAGCCATAGGAACTTATCGTTTGATTTTAGATACTGGACATCATTTAGATTTATTTTAAACACTTTATATACCTTCTATAACCTGTAATTTAGTTTCCTTATCTAAATTTGATTCTGTTGGTTATACTTTCAAATTTGGGAATGGATGTTTCAGTTTATTTAAACACAATTGCCTTATTGGTTCTGGTATTCTTTATGATGTTTTATATAAGTTAAATCTTAATAACCTTTTTGCTAAAACCGTATTAACCCTGAATTATAATGTTGGTACTAAATGTGGTTAAATTAATGAAAGTTCAACTTTCTTGTGGCATAAATGTTTAGGTCATATTTCCAAAGAAAGACTACGAAGATTGGTAAAGAATGAAAATTTTACCAGATTTAGACTTTACTAATTTTGGTGTGTGTGTGGATTGTATAAAAGGAAAGCAAACCAATCACACAAAGAAAGGAGCCACAAGAAAAACACAATTTTTTGAAATTATACACACTGATATATATGGACCTTTCGATGTTCTATATTTTAGTGGAGAAAAGTATTTCATCACATTTATTAATGACTTTTCACATTATGGATATGTCTATTTATTACATAAGAAAACTCAAGCAACAAATGTGTTAGAGGTGTTTGTTCATGAGGTGGAAGGGCAATTAGATAAGAAGGTGAAAATTGTCAGATCTAATCGGGGTGGTGAATTTTATGGCAAATATAATGAGTTAGGACAATGTCCAGGTCCATTTTGCCAAATTTCTTGAAAAAAACATTACATGTGCTCAATACACAATGCCAAGTACACCACAACACAATGATATGGCAGAAAGGCATAATCTTCCATTAATTGATATGGATAGGAGTATGTTAAGTAATTCGTCTTTACCCTTATCATTATGGATGTATATATTGAGGTCCGCTATTTATTTGTTAAATAAGGTTCCTAGGAAAGCAGTTCCAAAGACTCCTTTTGAATTGTGGACTAGAAGGAAACCTAATCTAAAGCACCTACATGTTTGGGGTTGCCCGGTGGAAGTAAGAATTTATAATCCACATAAAAAGAAAATAGATCCAAGAACAATTAGTGGATTTTTTATTGGTTATCTAGAAAAGCTTAAAGGGCATAGATTTTATTGTCCTAATCATACAACAAAAATTGTTGAAACTAGAAATGCTATGTTTATTAAGAATGGTGAAACCAATGGGAGTGTTGAAAGACCACGTTATGTAGTTATTGAAGAAATAAAAAATTAAGTTACATTACTGACTACTTCAATACATGTTACACCTACAGTTGTAGAACGATTTGATAATTTAAAAGAGTAACAAATAAATGATCAAACTCTTCCTGAAGAGTCTGTGGTTAATGAACCGATTGAACATACAACAAATGTTCCAATTATAGACCAACCACAAGAAATAACATTAAGAAGATCTCAAAGATTATGTGGTATATCTACAAGAGTCAGAGTTTGACATAGGAAATAAGGATGACCCAGTTTCGTTTTCACAAGCCATTGAAATTATTAATTTTACTAAATGGATTGATGTTATGAAAGAAGAGTTAAATTCTATAGAGTAGAATGAAGTTTGGGATTTAGTTAAATGGCCTGAAGGTTGTAAGAGAGTCGGATGTAAGTGGGTTTAAGACCAAATGTGACTCTCATGGCAATATTGAAAGACATAAAGCTAGACTTGTTGTCAAAGGTTATACTCAGAAAGATGACATTGATTATGAGGAAACTTCTTCCCCTATTTAAAAGAAAGGCTCCTTTAGAATTATTATGGCACTAGTGGCTCATTATGATTTAGAGTTACATCAAATGGATGTGAAAACAACCTTTCTTAATGGTAATTTAGAGGAAGACATGTATATGGGTCAACCTGAAGGCTTTTCAATTGAAGGAAAGGAAGACATGGTGTGTAAACTTAAGAAGTCAATATATAGACTTAAGCAAGCCTCTCTATAATGGTATCTTAAGTTTAATGATACTATCACCTCCTTTGGATTTAAAGAACACATTGTTGATCGGTGTATATATCTAAAATCAGTAGGAGTAAGTTCATATTTTTAGTACTTTATCATAACGATATCTCGTTAGTTACTATTGATGTTGGTTTAATGCACAACACCAAGAAATTTCTCTCTGAGAATTTTGAAATGAAAGATATGAGAGAGGCTAGTTATGTTATAGGAATTGAAATATTCCATGACAGGTCATAAGGACTATTAGGCTTATCTCAGAAAGCTTACATTCATAAGGTCTTGGAGAGATTTGGCATGAAAAATTATTCTGCAAGTGTAGTTCCAATTTAGAAGGGAGATAACTTTAGTCTTAATCAATGTCCAAAGAATTAATTGGAGCATAAGCAAACGAAAAATTTTCCTTATGAATCAATTGTTGGAAGCCTAATGTGTGCTCAAACTTGCACCAGACCATACATTAGCTTTGTTGTCAGTATGCTGGGTAGGTATCAAAGTAATCCTGGATTGGATCATTCAAAAACTGCAAAGAAAGTTTTGAGATATCTATAAGGTACTTAAGATCATATGTTAACTTATAGGAGATTCAGTCATATGGAAGTGATTGGATATTTAGATTCAGATTTACCGGTTGCATTGATACTAAAAATTCCACTTTTGGCTACCTTTTCTTATTAACTGGAGGGGCTATTTCTTGGAAAAATGCGAAGTAGTCTATCATTGTTGCATCCACTATAGAAGCGGAATTTGTAGCATGTTTTGAAGCCACAATTCAAGGTCCATAGTTGTGGAACTTTATTTCAGGACTTGGAGTTATTGACAGTATTGCCATGTCACTGAAAATTTATTGTGATAATTCTGCAGTAGTCTTCTTTTCAAAGAATGACAAGTATCCTAAAGGTGCTAAACATATGAAATTAAAATATTTGTCTGTTAAAGAAAAAGTTCAGAAATAAATCATTTATTTTCTGTTTTTGTTAATCCTATTTTGTAGTATGCATTTACGAATAACTTATGTTCATAGTATTTGTCTTTAACTAAGACATTATTGTTGGACCATTAATGCGTTTCTTATTTATGGATCATATTAAATAAAGTGCTAATATTGTAGTATGTGGAAGGAATTATGTCGTTTATTAAGATGTGAAACTGTTATGAATCTTATTAGTGTCCTTATTTGATTATGATTTGTGATATAATCAACATTAAAGAATTTAGCAAAAGTTATGCGCATAATGCTTATTTACTATTAAACCATGATATAACGTTTTTCAATTAATGAGCCAAGTGTGAGAATGTAAAACCTGTATATATTTTAATATGTGGCTCATTAAATAATTATGGTTTTAATAATATTAAAATGCTAACTTGTGATTGGTAAATTTGATGAAGGAAGATAATGTTAATTAATTAAGATAAGATTTTATTTTAAACATACCGTTTGATGGTAAAGGTTCAAAGATATCTTTATTTAATTTGTAACTGGTCCTCTCTCTCGCCCATATACATCTCTGTTTATTTTCACCATCAAAAAGCATAATTATTGAGGGAAAGAGAAGAGAAACAAGTTCCTTCATATGCAATCTTTTTGGAAGAGTTTGTGTTAATCAAACTTACACTTATATATTAAGGTATGTATTTTATATTTTATACTTTATATTTTCATGTAAACATAGAATTTTCAAATGTGTGCTAAAGAATTATTGTGATTATGTTAATGAAATAAATTATACTTACACTAGCAACACGTCATGACCACCCAAATATTTACGAATATCAAAGTAGTTTTAACTAACCTTTCCGTGCATGATTTTTCTGTATAATTCAATCATTTCATCATACAATGTTACAATTAGACATAGAGTATGAAATTAATGTCTATTCTTGATAGGCGCATCGTAACGCTAGTCAAAATAAAATAACTAGACTTCTGCTATAGTAGTGGTGAGTTTAGGTTGATCCCACAGGGAGTGTGTGTAAAGTTTATGAAATGAAATTAACTGATGTTTAGGTTTAACAAGGGATTTTGGATTTAATAAGAAAATAAAATAAAATAAACCTAATGAAAACAAATTAAAGAAAACATGCAAAAAATGATAAAATTGGAGAATTTGGTAGGGATCTGGTTCTTTGGTTCAATCTCAGCCTACACCCTAATTAAGCATAATTCATTGATTTGTTGTTATTTTATCTCTCTTAGCAATTATCAGTTGTAGATTAACAACAAACTTTGTTAGTCCCGATTTTTCCTTAGATCCTTGTTAATTACAAAGGGCTCATTAATTAACCCTAGCTATCGAGAAACCTAGAATAAGCTTTTTAAGTTTATCCTGACAACTTCTTTATGAATCGAAAAAATAGACCAATCTAGGTAATAATCACATAAGCTCGGATTATTTAACCTGTGTTATGTTATCTATAATGATTCAGAACTATTAGTCGCTACACATGAATCGGGAAAACAATGATTACGCACTGCATTCGATTCTACCAATGGATCAAAAATGAGTCAATAGAGCATTAAAATCATTATCATTCAAATACCCAATCAATCCATACAAGATAACATAATCAATTTCTAATGAGAGAAAGAAATAACTAAACAATAAAAAAATACTTAACTCAAGTTGTCGGCGTCGATGTCACCTTTAAACTAGTGTCGGGAACTTAGCCTTTCATGGGTCTCCTAAGAAAATTCTTCAGCCCTATGAAAATTACCCCAACCTAAACCTCCTTCGGTATTTCACTACAGAAGCTCTCTTCCTATCTACTGTTCATTGATTTGACAAATAAAAATTTGTCCACCTTACTGTTCACATCTCCTTTTGTCGCAAACTCTCTTCTATTTTTTTGCTTATGCCACTCTTTGTTTCTACCACCAGCCCTCTCCACTATTCCATGATGTGACGAATTAAGATTGTTGGCCACACATACTATTCACTCTTGTTTATAACACTACGACTTTCTCCTATTAAACGCTACTTACGCAGGACATTTGCTTTCGTCTGTGTAAAACTCAGGCTGCATTTTGCTCATGGTTGTGTTGCTGTTTTCTTCATTCACTGTTCTTTGCATTTTATTCTTCTTTTGATTTTCTTCTTGTCTTTTAATTTTCTTCTTCTTGCTTCATGAAGATAAGTGAAAATTAATCATTAGGAAACAACTCAAATGTAGTGCTTTTGACTCACTTTAATTTCTTTGCTTCCAAATTGTACCTAAAATCACATATGAATTAAAATGAGTATCTTAAGCATTTTCGTATCATTAATCACTAAGTGTAATTATTAAATGTATCAACAATTAAACAATTATCAATTTCCCCCACACTTAGCTTTTGACCGTCCTGCAAAACATTAAAATTAAGCTCAAAGACCTAAAAACATTGACTCAATTCCCATATGTTTTAAGAATATATATTAAAAACCAAAGCTGAGTGACTTTCAAAAATCATAACAAGAACTTAACATTCCAAGCTTTTAATCATGATCAATTAACATTCAATACCTTCAAAACCTAAGCAATCTAATGGTAGACTCTGGAAATATGTTTAAGTAAAATATATCTATAGGTACACTTAACACCATTCATTATCATGACAATCCATAACCGTGCATATCATTTCATTTCTCCATCACTATAATTGATACGCAAAATTATGAATCAAAGGACGTTTTAGGGTTATAATGTGGGCAAAGGTAAAGTGAGATGTATTTGGGTCAAGTAGCATGAAAGCCATCAAAGCTAGTGAAGCAAAGCAACACTCATCAAAAACTAGGTACCGTCAGCTATGACAAATGCAACATTTATATTTCACAATCTAATTTAGCTCTCACACACAAACAACATGAAGCATACACCAATATGAAGGAATCACTCATACAATTTATATCCAACAATATATTGAAACCATAAGAGTGAACTTTCCAAGCCTACATCACATTCAACATACTCAAATATTATATTCATTACAACTCTAGGAGGATGCATTTATTATGAATAACTTTGCAAACTCATATGAACTTATTCCTTGATAAATTTATTTAAACAAAAATTTTCATTCTTTTTCTTTCTCCTTTTCTTTTTCTTTTCTTTTCTTGTCCTTTTCTCTTTTCTATCTTTCTTTTCCCTTTTCTTAACATTAAAAGAAACTACATTAATATATGAATTTTGATAATAAGACATAAAAAAAATCTTAACATTAACTAACCCTCACTTATGTACACCCCCACACGTAGAATTTTGTGCATCCACAAACTCAACAATCACAAATGTTTCACTAGCTTTATGGCTTAGGTAGGACATTTGGTTAAGTATAAAGCATGTAATGTAGTTGATACAAAAAGAAAGACTAATAAGGCTCAAAGTGGGCTTATTAAAAAGGAAAATCATATAATGGGTAGGCTATTTGGCTAATGTAGTTTATGAAATAAAGAATGCCTAATCATTTTCATGTTAATGCGTGTGATAAAAATCTGGTCTCGAATAGAAATTCAACACAAAATCGAGAGATATATATTATGAAGGTCACACATTATCAAAAGACAATGAGACTGATATGGATGTTTCAGTCTAATAAGGATCAAAATCTCGCTAGCTTTATCTACCACTAGTCACCACTCTTTTAAAGATAATGCATATCGACCAATCACAAGAGTAAAAATACATGCTAAAGTTGCCGTGAAATTCTCTAGTCAATTCATTACCTACTCATGACTATATAATCCCAGAATCAACAGAAATTAGAAAATGTTTGTTTTGTTTGTTTTTATTCTTTCTCTCATTTTGATTGAAAACTTAAAACAAGTTAGAAACAAACTAAGAAAGAACAAACATGCATATAAAAAGAAATGTGAAAATGTAAAGAAAATAAATTTATTTCCCTTGGGTTGCCTCTTAAGAAGCGCCTTTGTTTAGGGTCATCGACTCGACTCCTTCTTCTCCTCACATGACAAAATTATGATCTTCTAATGGCACATGCATTTCTTCAACGTGAGGTTCTTCAGGGTATTGGTTGATAATCGTTCCCATTTGGCTCCTTCGCTATCCTCAGGCTTTCAATCTTGATTGAGTCCATACACTCTGGAAAGATGTCAAATGTCTCTTCACCTTTTTCTTCCTTAATTAATTCCTCCAATCTGCTATGTAAAGGTGAGGAGTCATTCTTAACAATAAAATGGAACTCAGTACTTACCTCCGAGCTAAAAGATGTATTTTTTTTAGTTCGAGCTCCTCCTCAGCTTCTTAGACAGAAGCAATTCTTTGAGTACCACAATCAAGATTATCAAGCTCCTCTTCACTCTGTAAGGTTTCTGTGGTAATATCCATCGGGTACTCCTTAGGTTGATATAGTTGCATCTCTTTGCTTTGTGATGCTAGTCAGTTGATTGCTTTCATCAATTGATCTTCCTGGCTTGTCAAGTTCTGGATTCTAGAACTTGTTTCCTGCTAGAATTGCAAAGTATTAGCAACAAACACATTAACTAATTCTTCCAAGGATGTACTTGAGTCTTGATAGGAAGCTTTTGGTATGTACGGGAATTACTGTGCTTCTTGCAAACTATCATGGAAGTAATTCAATTGATTATCCCATCCATAACAAAAGTTAAGTTGATTAGTCCAAACATCGTTATAGGATTGAGAATATGAATTAAAGAAAAAAGTACTCCCATCCATGTCAAATTTAATTTTTAAATTTTTTAAATAAAAATGAAACAAAAAAAGAAAAGATTACGAAATAACTGAAAAGAAACTAATTACAAACAAATATATACAAAACACTAATTAAAATCAATAACAAAAACTAAACACCGCACTCCCCCGACAATGACACCAAAATTGACAGGTTGGTCGTAATGCTAGTCAAAATAAAATAACTAGACTATTACTGTAGCGGTGGTGAGTCTAGGTCGATTTTACAGGGAGTGTGTGTAAAGTTTATGAAATGAAATTAACTGGTGTTTAGGTTTAACAAGGGGGTTTTGGATTTAATAAGAAAATAAAATAAAATAAACCTAATGAAAACAAATTAAAGAAAATATGCGAAAATGACAAAATTGGGAAATTTGGTAGGGATTTGGCTCTTTGATTCAATCTCGACCTACACCCTAATTAACCATAATTTATTGATTTGTTGTTCTTTTACCTCTCTTAGCAATTATCAGTCATAGAGTAATAACAAGCTCTGTTAGTCCCGATTTTTCCTTTGATCCTAGTTAATTACAAAGCGCTCGTTAATTAACCTTATATATCGGGAAACCTAGAATAAGCTCTCTAAGTTTAGCCGAACAACCACCTTACGAATAAGAAAAATAGATCAATCTAGGTAATAATCACACAAGCTCAGATTATTTAACCTTAATTTACTATTTTCTTGTAGTGCTTGTTATGTTATCTCTAATGATTCGGAACCATTAGTCGCTACACATGAATTGGGAATGCAATGATTACGCATTGCATTCAATTCTAGCAATGGGTTTTCATGAAAAATAATTCAATAGAGCATTAAAATCATTATCATTTAAATACCTAATAAATCCATATAAGATAACATAATTAATTTCTAATGAGAGAAAGAAACAACAAAACAATAAAAAAATACTTAACCTGAGTCATCGGCATCGATGTCACCTCTGAACTGGTGTCGGGAACTTAACCTTTCATGAGTCTCCTAAGAAAATGCTTCAGTCCCATGAAAATTACCCTAGCCGAAATGTAACATCCCATTCCCATTTGACACATGTCCGTATGACCTTCGGACGAACGTGCACATGCCTGATAGAAATGGCGTGCTAATTATTTCTCCATCACTATATCACATGGCATTTTAATTAAAATCATAAATAACACAATGTCTAAAATCCAAAAATTTCTCATTTCATTTCATAAACCATAATTTCCAATGTAGCAGTATATCCATCGTCCATGTTTATACAATATCAACCTATCAGAGTCTACAGCTCTATATCCAAAGTATGCTACATACATGAAGAATTAAAAAAATTAAAACTAATCCTTCAGTCCCAACTAATCGACCTTTGAGCCATGTCTTTTATCTAAAAGTTGTAAAAAATCTCTTCTAAGCAGTCTTAGAATCTAAGTTGTCCCTCTCTCGAACCTGAAAATGTCAAGGTTGCAATTTGGTTGAATTTTGCGAACTCAGTTGAGTAACCATCCTCGATGGGTCACTCTTGTCATGAATCACAACAATTCATGTTATGATATAATTCATATCATCTCAATTATCATCATTTAATATCACGAAACACTTTGTTCACAATTGTCACACTTCAAAATCCATACAATTCATCATTTTATTGTAATAAGCAGTCGCACATTTCATATAATAAAAATCCTCAAAACATTGCAATTGTTCAATTTATTCATATCATATGTGCATGTAATGTTTATGAGACTCAAATTCATTTATTATGTTGTTGTGATCAAATGCCTTTTTTTACTATCCCATATCCATTGTGGATACCAGGCTCATTCATATTGTCCCTTATCTATTAGGGATATAAGGCTCATTATACATATGGAGCCATAGGCTCGTACCACGGATATCTAAGCTTTAACCTCTTTTTCACTGGTGACTCCAGTAATAATTGGCTTTATATTTCATGCATTGGAATGAAATGCATTAAACAAATTCAATCATCATATATTCAGCCGATTGCATTCACATTCACTCTCTCATTCTCATTAATCATCGGACTTGATCTGGCATTCAACATAGAAGTTGAGAACACATTTATTCAATCACATTCACATTTAAGGAACATTTCCAATGTTTTATTCATGCGTCAAACACCTCAGATATCTCATGTCCAGAAATTAATACACATACATCATATATCAATTCAATTCAGAATCAAACAAGTAATCAAGGTGAGACTGCCTTAGGTTACTCACAATTGCTCCCTTTAACTTATTGCCTTTAAGTCTTGGCAATGATTGGAAGTGGTCACTCAACGTGCTCTTCTATACGCAATCACATACATTTTCACATTAGTATATTGCACATTTAGATGAATAAGCATATTTATAAATGTATCATGTATTATGCATGTTAAATTCTTGGGTATATTTCTTTGATAAACTTTAGAAATAATTTACAACACCTTCCAGGCATTCCTTACTCCAAAATACACTTTACTCATCTTAACCCTTTCATTCAACATCAACTAAATTCAATGACCAAATTGCTTGCATTAAACTCTCAAACCTCTACTCATTTAATTCAACATTTCCTACCTAATCTCTTCATTCATGAAATCCTATTCT
>JANZXP010008731.1:0-14313 GCA_027576715.1 Erythroxylum flavicans
AGAGTAAAGCTGAATATTAAGAGTGTTATCAATACCTCTACTATTCACAGAATGGGAATTAAGACTGAAGCTGAATCAGATAAAAATGTCATATCAAAAGCACAGTCTAAGGGGGAGCTTTCAATCAGAAGAAGCAGAAAAGAAGGTGTTTCATCTGGTATATAAGCAAAACCTCAATCAACTAGAAGAATCTTAACTGAGCTGACAAAAGTTGAACAATCGTCTTATAAGTCTACTCAAACTAATACAATTTCTGAAAGAAAAGAAAGTGTAAAGGTTCAACAATCAACTCACAAAGTGCCTTAAAAGAGAAAGGCTGAGACACTTCAATCAAAAAGACCTGATATGTCTAGAACGTCACCAAGATTGTAGAAGAAGAAAAAAATTCTGACTGTTGGTCAAGTTTCTGAAAGTGTAACAGAACAACAACAGCAACCTGGTAAAGCAATTGTCTTTATCCCTCAGACTCAATCAGAACAGCAATTTAGCGAGATAGAGATAAAAAGGAAGTTACTATTTGAGCAGAAGAAGTCTCAACAACTCTCTTCCAAGTTGGTAGAAGAATAAAGGAAGACGAAGATGATTCAGAAAATAAAGGTTGAAAAGCAACAACCAATCTACAACCTTCCTCAACTAATAAAGAAAGAAGATTTGAAGATGAATATTATAAAAGAATCAATACCTGATCGAAATAGAGGTTCGATTATCACTAGAGAATCTCCTAAACTGAAAGTTAAGGTTTAAGTTGAACCTGTAGCTGTAAATGATCAGATGATACATCTTCTTAGCCCTGAAGACAGAAGATTGTATGGTATTTTGCGAGATGAAAAAGCAGAACCATATCCATTAAAGATGATTAAAAATCCTTATACAATCTATCCAGTGATAAGCAGAACAACGATAAAGATTATACCGGATGTATAATCTAGACATCCAACACTGGTAGACAACAAAGATAAAGGTAAGAAGAAGAAATTCCATGAGAAGCAACAAGATGATCTTATGGAAGAAGAAATTCGAGTGGCAATAAAAAATATAGACGATGTAAGTCGTACAGCTCAACCTGTAGGCATCTATATTTCTCATCACATTTCAAGACCATCAGGAAGCAACTTTGGCACATCAATCGTAGATGAAAGTTTCAAGGTAATGGGAAAATATCAGAAGGAAGATATAAAAAGATTACAATTGAAGGTATCAATTTCTATTTAGAAACCTTTGTGCACTTACTTGTTCATTTTAAACCTATAGGTTTCATTTTTTCTGTCAATGATATCCTAAACCTTCTAGGAAAACCTATTTTGAAACTACCCTACCCTGATGATCTTGACATTCCCCACAAAAAAATTTTTTTCAATTACCCTCCATTGAAATTATCGAATTAGACGATTCAATCAAAAAAACCCTTTGTCTTTGAGTATCTTACGAAGTGAAAAGCTAAAAGACTCTACTGATAATTTGGAGTGCTTGAAGAATTTCATCACATAGATTGAAGCTAGTCAAAAGCAGAAGGAAGAACATGAAGCCTTAGCTAAACATATTCAAGAAATTGTTACTAAGGTTGATGAAATAAGTGACTCAGTGGGTGATCTTCATGAGGAAGTAGCACTTCTATGTGTGAATATAGAAGAAGCCCTCAAGATGATCTGCACTGATATCAAACATATGTTCTCTGAAATATCGAAGCATCTGAAATGATTCTTTTTTATTAATAACAAATAGGGGAGAATAGTAGAAAGTAAAGGAGAAGAACGAGATTTTATTTTGGAGATTTTATTTTAACTTTTTTATGCATTGTATATCTTGCATTATTCGTCTAAATAAATTAATTTTATCTGAAAATCATTCATCTAAATATCCTCTCATTTATCTTCTAATAATATGATTATTTGTTATCATCAAAAAGGGAGAGATTGTTAAGTCAAGGAGACTTCACTGATTCTATTGATTTTGATAAAAATCAAATAATAATAATAATAGAAGAGTGTGTGAATTGTTTTGATAAGTTTGTTAAGTGTGCAATTAAATGTAAGAGGCACAAATCATCAAGTCAAGATGATATTCAAGCGAAGTCATCAAACGAAGCGAAGTCATTAGACAAAGTGAAGTCATCATACGAAGCGAAGTCATTAGACAAAGCGAAGTCATCAGACGAAGCAAAGACATAAGACGAATTATACAAAACAAATCAAGACGTTATAATTGAAAAACAACTTACAACGTCAGTTAGTTGGTTAGTTGGAGTTGATTACAGAACTCAACTAACAAGTAATCTCTGAAGACTCTACAAGCAATTTTCAAGAAGACCGTTGGATATTTAGACTATAAATATCACTTATAGTCATAAACAAAAAAATACAATATACACAAGACATAACCTTACAACTCTGAACCTTCAACTCTCAATTCTTTACTTACGATACTGTAAAAAATAGCTTGAATGAAAAGAAGAAAGAAGAGAGATCAAGTCGACCTGTAACATGAGTTTAGAAAACTCAAAATCTTTTCAATGAAAAGGAAGGCTACATCCTGAAGAGGCGAAGATAGCAGATAAAGAATACTTTGTGAAAAAGACCTGAAGAGGCTCTGGAAGTGTGAAATAATACTTGTAAAAGTTGAAAGAGATAGTGAAATCTCATATATACTCTGAGGACTGCACGTAACCCTAAGGTTAAGGGTGAACTAGTATAAATCACGGTATCATATTCTCTAACCCTTATCTCTTTGATTTCATGTTGTTAGAAGAATAGATACTATTTCTGCTGTTGCATTACTCAAACGAATTAAGTGCATTGTTTTGTAAATTGACTGAATCTTTCAAGAAAATCAAGAAGTTTTTTAAAGATTTCAATCTTAAACAATTTATCACAATTCAACCCCCTTTCTTGTGTATTCTTACACATTACGTTATTTTTATAATAAAAGTGATTTACTTCATAAACAAACCACTACTTTTCGAGAACAAAAAGGAATTGTAGTTATTGATCAAATGACAAAGATGTAAGCTAAAATTGATAACTTAACTTGACAGCTCAATAATATAAAGGCTTCGTCCTCAACTTCGGTAAAAGCTGTGCAACTTAAGTGCGAACTCTATGGATAGATTGACCATGATACAGTGGACAGTTTTTTTATGAAGGAAAGCGATCCACAGCAAGTTAATTATATGGGAGCTCAATATGGACGAAGAGGGGAAAATAATCCCTACTCCAACACATACAACCCCGGTGGAAGAATCACCCTAACTTCTCATGGACGAACAATGCTGGGGGCAGTTCAGATCTGAAGGACAATAGGGCTTCCAACAAGATAAACCAAGCTCAATGGAATCCAAGTTGGATAGGATTTTAGATAAAATTGAAAGCATGGATGATGCATATAGGAGACTTGAAAGCAAATTCGAGCAAGTCATTAAGAACCACACCTCTTCAATACATAATCTAGAGTCCAAGTAGGTCAACTAGCAGAGGCAATTTCCACTCAGAATGCAAGAACCCTTCCAAGCAATACTGAATCTAACCCAAAGGAATGGATCATGGCCATTACTCAGACCCAAAAAAAGAAACTGGAACATGAGAAGGAAGATGGAGATAAGGGAGAAGGACAAGTAATTATAGAATTCCTTCTAAGTGAGCTCGTAATTGAGCCAATCGAGGAACCACGACCTAAATTTTCATACCCTATTCTAGCTTAATAGAAGTCAACTTCAAGTAGGGCGACAAGGAATTCTAAGGAAGTTGAATTAAACAAGGTTGAGGACATAACGAAACATCTATAAACAAAGCTCACGTTAAAGGAATCAGTCAAGAAGAAGGTTAAGGAGCACTAGCAGAAGAAAATCCTAACATAGCACAAAAGAAAGAGGACCCAGGGGATTTTTACATTCCTTGTTATATCAATGGAGTCAACATAGACAGGGCATTCACAGATTTGGGAGCGAATATCAATATTATGCCCTATACCTTTAGTCAAAAATTAGGGTTAGGAGAGTTAGAACCTACAAAGATGCTAGTAAAGACGGCAAACAGAATAGTGCATCGACTGAAGGGGATTATTAAGGATGTCCCATTGTATATTGATATTTTTACTTTCCCCATGGACTTCTTTATATGAGATATCAGAGAAGATGTGGAAACCCTTATGGTCATTGGACGACCATTTTTGGCTACTACCCTCTCCATAATTGATGTTAATGAGGGTGAGCTAACTCTGAAGGTCAGAGAGAACCAAATAACCTTTACTATGCCGAAGAAAGATAATAGTTTTCCCTTACATCCAGCTAACATTAACGAAACTGAACCTTGAGAACAATGGGAAGATATTGAGGGCCCTAGGAATGCGTTTAAAAAGAAACGATTGCAGAGGAGAAGGTGAAGGAAGGTGAAGCAGAAGGAAGGTGGAACCTAAGACATGGTAGCTCATATGCAAATGGTAAGATCGATGACTGGGTTATCATTACACTATTCATTTGAACCACCTTGATCACAAGAAGAGCATTGAGCTACTGACGTTAAAAGAAGTGATACATGGGAGGCAACCCATGAATTGTTAATTTGATGTTATTTCCTTTGATTTTTCAATAGTTGAATTCTGTAGTTAGGTTATTTCGTTTCCAAATAAAATCGGGAAGGCATAAGACTTTGACATAAATTAGATGATCGAGGAAGTAAGCAAAAGAGAGATGAAAGAGCTATAATGAGTTAAAAAGTGATTTCGGGAAGTGTAGAAGGATGACAAAAGAAAATAAATCAGAAATTAGTGGAAATATTACAGGCCACAATCGTGGCCTAGTGCAGGGTAAAAAGGGACACTCGAATTTCAGTTTCATTTTACCCTTCATTCACCTGTATATTCATTTCTTACTTCACTTTTCACTCATTTTCATTTAACTTTATCTTTCTAAGTTTAGAACCTCCAAACCCTCTCACTTCTCTCTAATTAAATTTCAAACCTCCAGTCTCTTCTGACTTCTACCTACTTGAAAGTAGTATGTCGCGCATTAAGCAGACAGCGAAGCGCGATCAATCATTGTGACAAAACTAAGTCTCTAAATGAGGGAAAAGGAACAAGGTAGCTGACTATGGAGCACCTTTCCCGATCTTCTCAAATGAGGAAGGTACCCGCTTTCATTCTCTTCGCAATAAGCAAATTATGGTTCCAAAGTATTTTCATTTTGGGACGTTAGATAGACTGGAATTGAGAGACAAGGTTGAAAATTTAGCAGAGAGAATTCGATGGGGACAGTTTATTCAATTTCAATACCCAGTTTACGAAGAACTTACCTTAGAATTCTCTACATCCCATCAGTTCAAATCCAATAAACCTAGGGAATTGTAGTTTAGGTTGCGGAGACAACCTTATGAGCTTTATTATGAAACTATATGAAATTTGTGGTTTCCCCGAGTCATCCGTAGTTAATCAACACGATGATTTCCATGTCACCCCCTGTTGGACTGAACTAACTGGGTTAGAGTGTTTCGACTTTAAGAATGCACACAACAACATCATCAGGAGCCACGACACTTGTTGTTGCATAAATTCAAGTGTCAAACTATTTTTGACAAAATGGAAACCAACAAGTGTTCGACGAAGGAACTTTTCATGTTTTAGTGCATGGACCACAGCATCCCAGTTTGCACAACCACCCACTTCTTTAATGCCATTATTGCTACTCGATATAAGAGGAGCAATAACTTAGGAATGGGTTACTTGGTTTCGGCCATAGCTGATTACTATGGAGTTAAGTGCAACAGACTCACGATCTACCGTCTTGAATTCATAAACCATCATCATCTGTGGCGAGTTGAAATCCTGAAGTCATATAATATGGAACTTCAGGATATTAGGGCCAGAAAACATGTTAAGGTCAGGACTAATCAAGCAAGTTCAAGTTCTCAGCAACAACAAGAAGTGGATTCGACCAACAAGGAGTCCGAACAGGAAGAAGAAACAGAGAATCTGGGCTGGAAGAAAGTGCTCGATACAATCTCCGCAAACACCAAGGTAATTACAGATACACTTGCAGAGAACTTTAGAAGAATGAAGGAGATGGCTCGAACTCAACAACGTCAGAGCCGATATATATGTTGTATCCATCGTTACTTTGAGGCTCAAGGCGTCCAACTACCACCTCCAACACCATCCCCACCTCCATCACTATGAGGCTTTGTTTGTAACCCTTTTCTTTTTAAATTTAGTCCTTATTTTATTCTTTTTTTACTTTAATTTATGTTTCTTCTTGTCACATATGTTTGTTTTCCTCCTTCTCAAATTGAGGATAATGTCTTGTTCAAGTGTGGGGACGATTATGTGTCTGGCATTGAATGTGAATTTTTCATATTAGATGATAGTTTGTTAGTTTGCATTTTGTGAATTGTATGAATGTGTCAATGGCTTAAATGAATTGAAATTGATTTAATTTTGAACAAAGTCTATTAGGTTGTGAAGAGTCATTAGCTCACAAAATCAATGAATTAGGTTCTTTAGCCAAATATGCAAGTTAATTAGGATTTAGTGTGAGTTTGTCACCCTATAAATCGTCAGACTCGTTCATAATTTTAGGTCTTTCGTCTAAAGTAGCTCTTCTAGTATGCTTTTTATAAAAACGAGCAGCTTAAGCAACAAGGTAGGCAATAAATAAAAAAATGTTGGTTAATTTTAAACAAATAACTATTTCATTAGCTTTCGAGTTATGAATAGAGCTAGTGGCCAGTTGAGAACCTAATGTAGCTAAGTAACCGGATCGACATGCGTCACAAATGTGTGCCTCTGCATCAAAAGGCTATAATGACATTTCAAACAAGAAACTTACTAAAAACATGACTTAGTCGAGTAACTGGAACGATATTGATCACCAATGTTTGCCTCCAAGCAAAAGACTAGGTCTATGTTCAATAAAAAAACATACCAAACTTGTAAATAGCTTGACTTTTCGTGAAAACGTACTTAGGAATAGTTACAGAGTTTGAATAACCAAAGAATTATTAATGTGTGTGTACAATTGAAAAGGTTGAGTAACTTGACATTTGAGTTTTAATTAATATGTATGTTTAGTCCAGAGCCCGTAAATGCAGATTTTGTATGTTAATGATTTAAAATAATTTGAATGATTGTGCTTAAAGTTAAATTTATTTTATGAAGTTGAAGTCATTGTTTCATTATTGCTTTTTTTGCTTTGTGATTTTTGTATGTTTGTTGTTTTGTTTTCTCGAGGACAAGCAAACATTTAAGTGTGGGGATGTTTATAAGTGTAAATTGCATCATATTTTAAGGTTTATTTTGATATGTATCTAATTGTTAATTCAATCATTTAGTATGTGTTTAGGTTCGAATTGTGTTAGTTTGTTAATTATTTGTGTTTAAGTGTTTTTATGGGTCAGTATAAGTCTTTGAGCTTAAATATTATATTTTAAGGTACCTTGATGTGTTTGTTAGTATTTCAGGGTCAACATCGAAGAATGGAGAAGTTTCGGAGACATTCAAGTTGAAACAACAGCTTACGATCATGGCACAACAAGCCACGATCATGATAGGAGCACTACATTTAGCCTATGATCGTAGACCATATGCCATGATCGTGATAGAAGCCCAGGACATAGCCCACGATCGTGGCCTACATGCCATGATCATGATAGAAGGCTCAGATGTGGCCCACGATCGTGGCCTACATCGAGCAGACGCGTAGACACTAAAAAACGTCAAGTTTAGAGAGATTTTTTGGACCTTTCAGACCCCAGAAAACCTTAGGGCTACTCAGAACACAAAAGATATTTAAAGAACAAGAAAAAGAGGCAGAGGGAGCTTTTGACATCAGCCACCTGGAAGACACCCTAGAGAGAATTCATCGAGAGATTGAGAAAGAGAAGAAGGAAAAGAGAAGTGGAGAAGAAGCTGACTCCACATACTTCCCAGATCAGGAGGTTTCACGACGTCTTTGCCTCCCATCCTCCGTTTCAAATGTATTTCCTATTTATTTCAATTGTATCCTTGTATAGAATTGAATTGAATAGTTGATTATAGGATCTAAATGTTGATAATGTTCTAAACTCACCTTTAGAGTTTTATTCTTGATTTAATGAAATTTTATTGTTTTTATGTTTATTGGATTTATTGTGATTAAATTTTGTAATTGCATAATTCAGTAATAAACTGAGAGGATGAATCGAATGAAAAATAATTAAATTGGGTTAATAAGAGTTGGGTGATTTAATAGAACAAGAATTAAATCAAATCGGTAATTGTGCGAAGAGAGATCTTGCATAGGTTCCCGATAGTTTATTAGACAACTTCAGATCTAATTATAGTTTTGGATAGATTGTTAATTGAGAGATTGCAATTTCCATAATCTTATTAAGGCTTATAATTTAAGGTTAATGGTTATAACTCGAGAAAGAGTAATCAGCCTTAGGATCGTCTAAAACTAATAATATGATAATTCATAATCAATTAGGTTAGCATTAAGGATAGATAAAATTTCCTTTCTCTCAATTGGTATTTCTCTTAGGTTGATTTTTGGGTGTGTGTTGCAATTGCCGAATTATTAATATTTTTGTGATTGATTCTTAATTTGATTTGATTGATTAAATTGAATTCTCATTTTAGTTTCATTATATTTTGAATTTCTTCAATTTATTTTGGCCTTAGATTTTAGGATTAGATTATCCCTCCTTGTGGGATCGACACCTTAGATACTACACGAATGAACCATGTGCTTGCAAATTATCGAGGGTATTTATTAAAACTTACACTCATCAAACTCCCGATCACTACATCAATAAATTTTAATAAGTACCTAAACACAAACAAATTACATGATCACCTACCTTAGTGACAGTTTTTGACTTAGAACATTTAGGATCTCCATGTCAATATGCCACTTCTAAATCTTAACTGCCATTTGAGCTAAACTTCCAAAGTTTAGCTGCTGATTGATTTGAATGGCTCACATATAATGGCATATGGAAAGGGTAGCTTCTATGTGAGCCATTCACAAAATTGTATATGTTCTTTTTAAAATTTACAGACAACTATCTCCCCTTTTTTTTAATCATAAGTTAACCCAAAGGGTTTCTCTTGAGCGAAGAATGTGAATCTACCCTAAATCAATTAAAAACATACTTCTAGGATCCTCCATTGCTTTAAACCCCCTCACCAACTAAAGATTGTATCTATACTTTATTGTTTCAGACAAAGCTATAAGTTTTGTCCTAGTCAAGGGAGATGGCATAAAGAAAAAATTGATATTCTATTTGAGTAAGATTATGCAAAAGATGCAAACATGCTACAACAAGCTCAAAAAGCTCCCTTTAGCTTGGTTGCCTTCGCACAAAAACTAAGACCTTATTCCCAGGCCCACATCATTAGTATTGTGATAAGACATGTCACTTAGAAAAACATTCTATAAGCTAGATACCTTAAAGAGGATAGTTAAATAAGCAATAAAGCTAAGCAAGTTTTCTATATGCTCCAAAATAAGGTCTTTTCTAAAATCTTAAGTTATTACCAATTTTTTTGTTGAATGCATTACAGGCTCATCAGAGAGTGATGAACATAAGGAAATAGAAACATAGCATGGATCATTTATATAGATGGGTCAACAAGTTGGGATGAAAGTGGTGCAATCTATATATACAAGGATAAGGTGGTCTAGAAGTCAAGCTATTTTATAAATATGAATAATGAAACAAAGCATGAGGTGCTACTGTCTGGTATATAATTGACACACCACAATAAGCTCTAGAATTTCTTAGTATGAACTGACTGATATCTAGTTATGAATCAGATTAAACAAACATATATATGAAATCAAGAAGGAATCCTTATGAAAATTTCATTTGAGTGTACATCTTTGGTGTAACGAATGACAATTGATATAAAACTAATACCAAGGGAACAAAACAGTATTGCAGACCTACTTTGCAAGATAGGGGCCAAAGGAAGCCAACGCCAAATGTATACTAGAAAAAAGTAGCGAATGGGCTATAAGGAAGTGCTAAAGGCATGTATAGAAGAACAAACATATGAATGGATAACAATATATACAAGAAGGTAAAATACCAGCAAATAAAAGGGAATCAAAGTGCCTTATAAACATATTTGCAAAATACACCATAATAAATAGACATTTATACTGCAAATTTTACTCACTACCTTATCTACCCTTTGTTGGAAAGGTGAAAGCGAGTCGATTATTAGAATAATGCTACAAACTTTTTCTTATAAGGAACTAATGTAACGATTGATTCTATTTTTTTCGTGCCACATTTAGATTGCAAGTTATTACCATAGGCATGTATGGATTGATTCTATTTTTTTCATTCCCACATTTTATAGAAAAAAAGGGTAGTTTATCTATTTGAGAAATTATGAAGCACAGAATTAACCAAGTATTATTTATCATGTCGAAAGCTTTTAAAGAAGTAGATCATTATAGAAAATTGATAAAGAAAAGCCCAAGTAAATAGATACAAATTGAAAGGGAAGTCAAAGATTTAAGCTTTACTGTCTTTAACATACTTTCAATGGTGTAAACCATAAGGGCTTGAACATAAGCCTCAACAATATAAATAACAGTAGGAGAAGACAACACAAGTAGTAAATGGAGATTAAGGACACTTACTTAACCATATTCCAAAACTCAATTCAAAAAAGAAGATAAAAAACAAAGGAAAAGCTAACTTATATGAAAAAGACAAAAGATGAAGAACATGGACACAACAACAATTAGCCATGAACTTAGGAGCAAGTAACCACAACAATAAGAGGAGGAACATGCGTAACAACAAAAGTAGAAAACAGAAGAAGAACACAAAGATATTATAGCTTTGTCTTTTGGGGTATAAGTCTAAAAAAAATGACATCGTTTAATTGGAGCAAATGTTATGTTCTTTTGGCTACAAAAATATATTCATAGCCAAAAGTTTTTACATATGAAAATGACAAAAGCTGGAACTTTGATTTTTAGCTATGAAAATATTTTCGTAGCTAAAATTTTTCCATTACGAATATCAATAAACGTAGCTAATAGTTAGAATAGATTTGAGTTTTGGCTACGAAAATCATTTCGTTGCTAAAAACTTTTTTGCTACGAAAATTTGTTCACAATGAAAAATATATGAAAATAAAATTGTAGTTAAACAAACGTAGCTAATAGTCTTAAAAAACCTGCAAAGATAAATATTTTTAAAGTATTGTTTCAATAAGCTACTTTTTTGTTACGAAATTTAAAAATCATAGCCAAAGAATCAATTTTAACTATGAATTTTAAATCGTAGTAAAAAAGTATCCAAAAGTTATATTTGTTGTAGTCAACGTTTTAAAAATTGGACCAGACATCAAACCGGTCGAAGAAAAGGATTAAGGTTTAAAGTTTCAACCAGTATTAAATCGCTATAAAACTAGTATATAATAAATAAGAAGTAAAATTTATTAAAATAAGTAAAAATAAAATATTTTATTGAAATAAAAAATACATAATGTCTATTATTATATAATGAACTAATAATAAATAAATATGAGTCTAATATAAAACTTAAAATAGCAATAAAAATCAAATTTATATTTCTAAAGGAGGTTGTGTCTTATCATCTTCAAAAGCTCCAAATCCTCTAACGTTATCGAAAGACTCGTGAACTACGCCTTCATTTAAAGTATTTTCACCAACTTCTTCTACTACATTCAAATAAATTACAAATTAGTAATGTTAAAATTATTCTCAATTATAAATTTTTAATACATTATACTTTTAACTTTCTAACTATCAGTAAATTTTCTTAATTCATTCGTTGTGACAAATGCATTTTCTTCATAAATTGCCTTTTCAAGTTCATTATAATCAATCAGGCGATGATTCTTCTTCTTTGATCCAAAAATCAATATGTTCAATACAATTAATATCAACTGGATCATGTGTTTTTTTCTTACTAAGAGCTCTAAATACATAAAAGAGAAATTACAAAGTCAATAATAAAAATAAAATTAACGAAATAAAAACAAAACTATAAAATACATATTCTTTATCCTCAAATTATAAGTAACGTAAACAAATCATTAAGTCTTTAATGATCCAAATGATTTCGTTTCTTTGTATGAATACATTCAAAAACAATCCAATTATGTTCATAACCCGATGCAGAAGTTGTTTGACTGAGTAATCTAATAGCTAGTTTTCTCAATATTGGAGCACTGTCACCAAATAATCTCCACCACTCATCTGTATTTAAATTAAGATTTATGATTAATAAAATTATATATTATTAATAAGTAAAGAATGAATTAAAAGCATAAAAACTTACCAGGCTCCATTTTTTATTGTAAGTTCTCTCTTTACCGATGATCTAGCAATACTTTCTAAACCTTTACAATACAATTTAATTTCATTTATCGCTTGTGATTTCTCTTTAATAGAAAATATATATTTGCATTCAATCACATCAAACAAACCGCCCATAATATTATTTGTATATATGTCTCCACTATAAAAGGAATAAGGATTGAAAATAAGCTGCTAAATGGATCCTTTAAGTAAGATGCTTATCCCATCGTCGATTACTAGTATCTATATAAAGCTTGTACAATTTCTCCTTTCCTTTAAAAAGATTTATAATTGTTTTGTGAGCTCTATACATACCATCATATAATTACCAAGCATATAATTACCAAGTATGTGTATAAGATACACTAGTTTTGTAACTATTAGAAGCTCTGATTGTACTACTAGTCAATAGGAAGCACAAATCTATTTTTGCTTTTTTAGCATTGACCTTGGTATAAAGTAAGAATCAGATTCTTTTTTCCTTTTATTAATACTATTACTTTCCCAAGAAAAAAATCATATTTTCTTCAACAACAATATAAAGATGATCTATATAGATTAATTAGGAAGCAAGAAAATAATCTGAAGAATGAATTAAGACAATACATTGTAAACTTATTATTATTTTAAATTACTTCTTTATAGTAGAGTAAATTCTATTTATAAAATTTATTTTTGGTTAATGATTCATAAAATCAAGCTTAAAGTATGAGTCAGGGTGAGAATGAATTACCAACCGAGAGAAGGAGTTTGAACTTCTTTTTATTATGATAATTGGTCATACTATATTGCTATCAACACTATAATTGAAAACGTTCTATTATCAAACTACTTCAAATTCGTAACTCCTTAAATTTAAGTTATTAACTCATATTTGATATTTGTGAACATATAAGGAATAATGGATCAAATCCAAGAAACAAGAATCAGTTTGAAAAAAGAAAAAGTCAAGTTGAAACCATCACAAACTATACATATACACAGAAACCAACAACAGAGCGGTGACTATAATAGAAACAAACTAAGAGCAGAAACAAACCAAGAGCAGACTGGTGACCATAATAGAAACAAACTAAGAGCAAAAACACAACAAAATGGTACTCACTTATAAAAAAGCTCTTACTGATTCAAGTCTTGGAGGAAGGGCAGCTAATTACTATAAGAGACCCCTCAAAAAAGCAGCCTGAAATAGTGTGTTAGATCAATAAATTTAATACTTCAATGGGTATATATAACACAACTATCAAAATCTGAAATGAAATAGAGTTATAAATGTTACAGAAAACTAGTTAATCAAAAGTTCCTCCACCTAAATCAAAGATGAGAACATTCTGCTCTCCTTTCTTCAACGCTTTTTGTTCCAAGCCATACGCAATAGCAGCAGTTGTGGGCTCCTTAATTCTTATCACATTAAGCCCTATAATAACACCAACGTCCTTTGTATCCTACCTCTATAATTTGTTGAAATAAGTAGGCAAAAGGGGCTAGAAATGAGATCTGAGAAGAGAGAAGATGGAGGAGATGAGGAGAGAGTTTGATTTGTGAAATCTGAAGTTTGATTTGAGAAGAGAAGAGCTCGATTTCTTCATCTATGGAGGCAGTGAGGAGATGGTGAAGAGAAGATGGTGAAGAGGGGACGAGAGGGTTCGATGAAATGAAATATGAAGTTTAAAGAAGAGCTCAATTTCTACATCTATGAAGGTGGTGAGAGATGGTGAAGAGAAGATTAGAGAATGTTAAAGAGAAGACGATAAAGAGGCAAGGAGAATCCCGAGAGGGTTTAATGAAATGAAACTTGAAGTAGCCTTTAGTATATCTGTAGTTCTGTGCAATGACAAACCAGTTAGACAGGTTTTTATATATAGAGATTATTAGGTAAAGCCGAATCGGATTATTAGCCGGTTCAAACTGTAACACCCCAATTCCCGCCGGACCCGAACCCGATATCGACAGTGATACCCGAATTCGTGCCCCGCGAGGGTGGCGTGTCACATCACTTA
>JANZXP010008741.1:0-14313 GCA_027576715.1 Erythroxylum flavicans
GGATTATGATATTCTTATTCCTAATAGGAATAAGGATTAGGGTTTCTCTATAAATAGAGAACCTATGTCTTATTAGAAGAGAGACGAAAAACCCTAACCACCAGCCGTTCATTTTCGATAGAAAAATTGTGCGGCATTTTAAAAAGGTGTTTTGGAACGTGCTAGCACATATTAGCCGCTGCCAGGATCATTCATCCTCGTGTGGATATCGGTAGAGGACGTTCGCGCATCGTAGCGTCTACAAATATGAAAAATAAATACCAATCCGCGTCAAGAGGTAAATCCGTACTTGTTGTGTGTTTTCGGTTATACTTTTTTTGTATAATATGGCCTATTTCGCTGCGTATTATGAATACACGGGCCATAGGCAATCTAACAAGAAGCAACCCTCGAAGGAATATGAGTGAGTTTTGCATCATCTAGATATCGAATAAGTTTATTACAAGGGTTAAAAGTAGCTTCTAAGCCTTCCACTTCTTCCAATTTTGGAATGGAGTTAAAGTCACCTGATAACATCCATGTTATATTGACTGAATTAGTTAAATCCATAATCTGGTTCCATAAGAAACTTCTCTGCTATGCATTGTTATGTCTATATACGAAAGAAATGGATAACTATTGGTTTAAGGACACCACATAGACTTCTAGGCAAATTATCTGGTCAGAGATGAAACTTAAGCTAACGTTCATTAAACTTGAATCTTATAGGACCATTATTCTACCATTTGGATGATAATTATGATTTTTATGATCTGCCACTAAGCTGGAAGTTAACTTAGCATCCTGCATTCCTTTCTCATCCTAGTTTTCACAATAACAATAAAGGTCAGTTTATTTTGTATGGTATCTTTGATCATTAGTTTCTTATTAGGGACATTGGCCCCTCTTACATTACATGTTAGAATATTCATTTGGCAGCCTCCTCTAGGGAGAGTTTCTTTTTTCTGTTAAATCTTCTTCAAACTACAGTTTCAAACTCTTATTTATTATACACTTAATTTTATTTCGATTGTCCATTTGTTTCACTAGGAATTTCATCTACATTGTTTGTTGCTTTATGCTTTTGCTGACTTGATGTTTCACTTGAATTTACCTCTATAGTATCTATTGTCTTCTTTAAGGACATGTTTGAATCAACCCCCTATTCTTTCACCTGTTATATTTCCTCACTCACCTTATCTGGAATAGTAACATTAGTAGCAGGAGTGTTCATTGTATTTTATACATTTTTTTTGTAGCTTATCTCTACATTTTGTTCACAACTCATTTCTACATTCTGTTCTCTACTCATTTCCATAAATTCTTGGTAATTTACAGTATTGAAGATCTTCCCTATTGGTTTTCACATCTTCACACCTTGTTCTTATCAAATTGAGGTTTCCAAGCATATGTTACTTTCAATTAACCCACTATAGGCTCCATATCCTTATTAATATAATAAATGGTGTGATGTTAGGTAGATCAGTAAGTGAACTAACCACAATGCACACTATAGCATAATTAACACGCCTTGTTTCAGCAGTAGATTAATCCAAAGCTACAAGTCTCACTATGTAGCGTGCAAGATGACTTAGACCACTCATGGTCTAATATTCCACTGGGATTTCGTGTAAACAAATCCACAAAAGAATGTTGTCGAGCTTAAGGCCTTCTAGCTTAAGAAATAGGGGTTTATTCTTAACAAGCCATGGTCTAGATTACGCCATTAACTTTGCTTCTTCAAAGCTTGAAAACCTAAATAGGAACACATCATTATTCTTAACAAGAACATCAATTAATCCATGATGTTTCCAGTTATGAAAGACCACTACTTTATGACTTGAAAAGAAATTCTTTTGTCTAAGAAAAATCCTTGCAATGTGGCTTTCCATTTAGCAACTTTTGCCCTCGAAATCTCCAGTAAAGGTGAGAATACTCTTTGATCAGCTGATTCTTTTGTAGGATAGTACATTAGCTTCTGTTCTAGTCTCATATCCCTTACCAACTAAGTCCAAGTTTTGCGAGTTGGAGGTGTGTCAAGGTTTGCCGAAGGATTCTTAATGGTAGTGGGAGCAGGATGAATGATTATAGAGGTGGAAGTACAAGGTTCTTCATATTGAACCTTAGAGTAGCTCAAGCTCAAAGGCAAAAATTATGAGTTATCCATTAGTAGGTGAAAGGACAACATAGTTTGGTAATCAGTGGCATGATTATTTTTTAGTTTTTATTTTATGACTATTTTTGATTGATTTCTAATGTGCAAGATTATTTATTGATTGAAATGATCACTTTTATATTAAATATTAAATTTATGAAAGTTCAACTCTTTTAATCTTTATTGCATCTAACTATTTTAATTTGTTTCGTCAGAAGTTAATAACTTTTTAGAAAGGTATTTAAGTAAATTAAATGTAACCATGGATGTTTTGTTATTTAGTTAAGTGGTCTTTCTTTTCTTAAAGCTATTGTTTAATTAAATTATAGACCATATCTAAGGTTGTTAAACAAAAAGGGTTTGGCAGAAGTGACTGTAAACTGAAGTTTATCTTACTAACAATTCTCTTTTATTATTCATAGAATTTAATTTATTTTTATCAAAATTTTGTATCAATATAACCCCCATTTTGTTAATATCTCTTTCATTTAATGAACTAGAATTCCTCTTAGGATTGACTCTTACTTTCCTATACTATATTTTTAATTTGGGGTATGGACAATAGATCCACTAAATTCTGATACTATTGTCAAAAAATTCCTACTTTGTATGTTTGTTATAAGATCTTCGAAGGAAGTTGATGTACATTATAATCCAAAAGTCAAAAAGACTCTAAAAAAGCTAAAGAAAGAAATAAAAATTCAAAAGCAGCATAATATTATAGTTGGTGAAATAATAAAAAAATGGGGAAATTTTGAACCTTATGACAAATTCTCCCTCTATATTTAGATCAATAACTTCATTGCATTACTTTTCCAAATTCGGATGTCAATACTACCTTTGAGTTAAAATCTAGACTAATTCATATTTTGTTGACTTTTCATGGCTTTGTAGAAGAGGGCCCTCATAAACAATTAAAGGAATTTCACGTAGTCTTTATGGATATAAAAACCAACTAGAGTTACTGAGAAGAAAATAAAAATGGTAGCATTTCTGTTTTATTTAAAGGATGACGCACATGATTGGATTTATTATTTAATTGCAGGAATTGTCACCACATAGATTGAGATGAAAAGATTATTCTTAAAAATATTCTTTTCAACTTTAAGGGTAGCTAGCATTAAAAAGGAGATTTATATGATTAGACAATATAGTAGGAAACTTTGTTTGAGTATTAAGAGTGCTTTAAGATTCTGTATGCAAGCTATCTACACCACTAAATTAGTGACCAACTCCTTATTCAACATTTCTATAATGTTCTTCCATTAATTAATAGAAATACGATTGATGTTGTTAGATTAATTATTGAATATATAAAAGTTCAATTGTTTTAATCTCTGTAGAAACTAGAAGTTGTAATTTGCTAAATCAGAAATTATTATCTTTTAGGAAAAATGATCAACTAGATTAAATGCAACCATAGATATTATGTTATCTTCCTTCAGCTGTCTTTCTTTTCTTAAAATGACTTTTTAATTTAATTTTAGATCGTATCTATGATTGACAAAATAATTTTTTATTGATTATCGATCATATTTCCAATTGTAGAAGTGGCTGTAAATTGAGGTTTGTCTTATTGATGATTCTCTTTTTGTTTTTCACAGAATTTAATTTATTTTCTTTAAAACATAATTTCGTATCATTATAACCCCCATTTCTTTAGTATCTCTTTCTTGACAATTGATGAACTAGAATTTCGTGAGATTGACTTCTACTTTTCTATACTATATCTATTTTATTATAGGAATTTAGGATTTAATTTGGGGTATAGAAGATAGCTCCACCAAGTGCCATTCATTTCCACCAGACAATAACTAAGAAGGACAACCAAATATTGGTATTAGAATTTTGTAAGCATTATAATTTTAGACTTAAATTATGATAGACCACTAGGTTCTTCTTAAATTTGGATAGACCACTAAGTTCTTCTTTATTTAAATATGTAATATATTTAAAAAATAATTAAATTATTATTTAAATTAATTTCTTTTTAATTAATTTAATAATCTAAATTTCTTTCTCATTAATTTAATAGTCTTATATATAAATAGGTGCACTTCTTTTATTGTAATACATAATATATATACTGAAACAATTCATTTTTTATTAGTTGTAATTTGGTATTAGAGTCAACCTTTTATGAGTTACTTTAGAATTTTAGGCAATGTTTTTTGATCATTCTATAATGGTTTTTACATCTTTTTTCAGTTGATTTTATTCTAGCTAATCCTTTTTCATTGGACAATACTAATCTTCATCATGCATAAGATCCATTTCTCAATTCCTTTTTGAGCATGCCAAAGGATTCCTCTTAATAAGATTACCCAAACGTCTATGACTAGGCCTTCATTGGAGCCTCTACATATTCCCACGCACTATCTAAAGTTTTTACCTTCTAGTTCACTCAACCATGTGCCACATGTGCTTAAACCCTCTGCCTATACCACGTTAGATCATAGAGCATCATGTTGGCCATTCCTCTACTAATTGTTCCAATTAAACTAAACCAGTCCAGATATATTTGACTAACCAATACAGTTCCTTTTTTGTAAGTTTCTTGCAACCTATACCTATTCCTAAATTTTTAAATTTTACCTCCATCTCTCAATTTCAGGATTGGGTACCTTATTCTTCATACTACATTTTTTAGTTTGCATAGTTACTTTTATTAGTTTTTACTCTGTTACTCATCTTATTGTTGTGGTTTTTGGTGGTTTAGACTATGATTTATAGGATCAATAGATGTATAGTTTTTTAAAGAAAGACTACTTTAGTGAATTGTTATTAGTGAGGTTATAGGCTCGATTAATAGGATATAAAAATCATCATATTTTAACTTGATTTCATAATACTTGTCAACCTAGTATTAATTTAGAGTTCCTTTGTTTTGAGTGTCTTAAAGATGTTTGAGATTTCTTATAGACACGTTATGTGAAATGATGTTCATCGATTTTAACTTTATTTTTTTACCTTTATCATATGCATCAACCACTAGATCGTATCATTCACAGTTATATTTTAGAGTTACAAACATTATGGAGTCAATTTCAACTTGTGGTTTAGTTTTAACTAAAATAGCCTCCATAGAAATTTATATTGCTCTTTATGATCACTAACGCATAATACATCAACATGCTCTTTTTACTGTACTCTGCTACCTAAAATTGTCACGACTATTTAAGTGGTACTCTTTTTGCAAACTTAACTTAATACTTTCCGTGTTGATAAATTTCAGGAAACTTGACTTAATACTTTCCGCGTTGATAAATCTCTACAAATGTGGTTCTTATTAATCCTTCTGTTAGTTTAACCATCTCTACTTCTTCTAAGGAATTATGAGCAAGCTATTCTAACCAAAACTCATAATAAGTATCAATCCTTAAGTACTTTTATTTCTAACACTGCCATTGAGGGTTCTACTTCCAAGGATACTTCTCCTAATTTTTTCTTGAAAGAAATTTAGGTTATTCTTTAATATATACAACCTAATTATGATACTACTTCACATATATTGTATGTCACTTTAAGTAAATATACTTTTTAGTTACTTGATTATGTCTGTTGCAATCATATGACCTTTAAGTCTAAGTTATTTAGTTATGTTTGCACTCTCTCTCATATACTAATTTTTCATATTGCTGATAATTCTATTTTGCCTATCCAATATGTAAGTAGTAATTTTAAATCTTACTTATCCTTATATAATGCCTTTCGTATGCCCAAACTATCTTATTTTTATTAGTTAATTATATGAACTTGGTGCTAATGTAACCTTTTCAAATTATGGTTGTAATATGAAAGATTCATAGAGGGGTAAAGTTCTTAAGACATAATGTAAGGTTGGTTGTTTGCTTGAACTTGTTTCATTCTAGTTACTATCTAAAGTTGTTGCTACTATCACTTCTTCTAATATTTGACACTTATATCTTGATCATATTTTTTATTATAAATTAGGACCCAGCAAATGTCTAGCATATGTTAAACAAGATCAATTTGATTATATTTATTTCAACTTTGAAAACATCATGCTTTGCGATTTAATACTAGTGACTATGTTTCTTCTGCACCATTTGATCTTATTCATTATGATATTTAGGGTTTTGCTCCTAATAGTACCAGGATGATTCTTGATACTTTGTTATCTTTGTTGATAATTATTCTCAATATATATTAACTTATCCTATAAAAATATTCCTTCAAATCAAGAAATAATTACTTCTATTGGTGATCTGAAAAACCCTTTAGTAAAATCTTAGCCACTAAATAATTTGAAATATTTGCAAAACGAAGGATTTCGTCATCACTTACCTCCTTAAAATTGTAGAGGTTCTCTTATAGGAATGAATCATTAATTTCTTCTTTGTTCAGCTCCTTTAAATTTGGTTTTTTCAACTGAGATTGATGTTCTATTGTTAGGTTTTCAACTTCTTTCTTGTCCTTAATCTTTAAATCAAGTTCCTGCAATAACAAAATTCATATAATTAATCTAGGTTTAGCATCTAGTTTATTTTGCAAGTATCTTAACGTAAAGTGGTCAATATAAACAACAACTTTAGATAATATTACATAAGATTTAAATTTATTAAATGCAAAAACTACTACTAGTAATTGTTTCTCTAGCGTAGCATAATTCTCCAAGGCATCTTCAAAGCCTTAATAACATAGTAAATTTGGTAAAAATTCTTGTCCTTTCTTTGTCTAAGTACTACATCTATTACAAAGTCACTTACATCATATATTAGCTCAAAAGGTAAATTCCAATATGGTGTAACCATAATCGAGGCATTAGTTAACATTTCCTTAAGAATGTTACAGGCATCTAAATACTTTTAAGTAAAGTTAAAAGGCACATCTTTTTACTACATCTATTACAAAGTCACTTACATCATATATTAGCTCAAAACGTAAATTCCAATATGGTGTAACCATAATCAGGGCATTAGTTAAATTTTCCTTAAGAATGTTAAAGGCATCTAAATACTTTTAAGTAAAGTTAAAAGGCACATCTTTTTCCAACAACTTAGTTAAAAGCCTAGCAATTTTAGATAATTTCTTAATAGTTTTTCTATAAAAGCACGAATGCTCTAAAAAACTTTTAGTAGCCTTAACTAAAGTAGGGGCTGGTAGTTTATAATTTCAATTTTGGCTTTATCTACCTTAATATCCATGTAATAAATTTTATAACCCAGAACTATGCCCTCTTATACCACAAAATGGCATTTTCACTAATTCAACACTATATTAGTTTCCTTATATCTCTCCAACACTATTTCTAAATTATGGAGGTCTAAATCAAAAGAATAATTAAAATAACCATAAATACATCCATTATATACTCAACTAGATCATCAAATATAGCGATAATTTCACTGTTAAAAGTAGCAGGCATATTCACAGCTCAAAACGCAGTCTCCTATAAGTTAACATACCATAAGGATATGTGAACATTATTTTCTCTTAATGTTTATGGGTAATAGGAATCTGGAAGTAGTTGGAAAGTCCATCCGAGAAATAATAGTATATATGTCTAACTAGCCATTCTAACATTTGATCCATAAAAGGCATAAGAAAATGGTGTTTCCAAGCATCATCATTTAGTTTCCTATAATAAACGTATAATCTTCATCCAATGACAGTTCTCACAGGAATCATTCCACTCTTCTTTTTGGGTACTACCATCATCCTCTATTTTTTGGTACAACCTGCATAGGACTCGCCCAAAATTTGTCAGAAATTTGGTAAATCATACTAACAACTAATAGTTTAATTACCTCTACCTTTACCACTTCTATCATATTGGGATTCACCCTCCTTTGGGGCTACATAAGTACCTTGAAATCATCCTCCATAAGAATTTTGTGAGTGTCAAAGGAGGAACTAATTCCTCCAATATCATAAATCTTACAAATAATGACCCCTTTATCCTCGTTAAACACATTTAACAACTTTTCTTTTTGTTTCACATTTAAACTTGAAGCAATAACCACTAGAAGCCTTGATTTTTTCTCTAAGATTATGTATTCCAAATGATCAAGCAGCTTCTTTAACTCTAACTTTGGTAGTTCTTCAACTGAGGGTTTCAACCTCTTCTCCTTTATTATGTCAATCTCTCCAAACTCTCCCTTCTTTGATATAGGTTCGTTATCTCTAAGTAGGCTATATATCCTTTCTTTATGGCTCTGTCCCTATCTTCCTCCTCTTATTGAACAAGAAACAACCGTAGTGAGTCTATAGAAATAAAATCCTATGCAAAATTTGGAACTACAAAATTAGTTGTATTAATAAAATAATAAGCATCATTGTGTTCAAGTGAGTGTCTTATGGAATTAGATATCTTAAAGATAACATGTTTTTCTCCTACCCTAAGAACTATATTGCCGTCACTAAAATCAATAATGGCTCTAGTAGTAATTAGGAAGGGTCAACCTAGAATCAAGGGCTCTTCTATATCCTCATCCATATCTAGGATTACAAAATCTACTAGGAAGATGAACTTATCAACTTTAACAAAAATTCCCTTAATAATACCCTTAGAACATTTAATTGATGTATTTGTTAACTACTTGCTTATCTTAGTGGGTTTTAGTTATCGTAATCTTACATTTATGAATAATTTATAGGCAATTAAACTATAATATCCCTTAAATTAGCTAAATCATTTTTTACTAACAAACCACTAGTTAAGCAAAAGATAGTAAACCTCCTTAGATCCTTAAGCTTCTTGAGTAGCTTGTTTTGTAGAATCACTAAGCACTCATCACTTAATATCCTCCAACTTCCTCTTGTTAGACAGTAACTCCTTCAGGAACTTTGCATACTTTAACATTTGTAAAAGAACCTTAACAAAAGGTAAGTTAATATGGAATAGTTTAAAAAGCTCAAGATATTTACAAACTACTCCTCCATGTTATATTTCTTCAACTTAGTAGGATATGGCATGGTAGGCTAGAATTCCTTAACTTTTAAAGGATGATCTATGTCTTTAGCTTTCTCTTCTCTCTTCTTATCATTCTCCTCCTTACGTTAGGTCTTGTTTTTAACTTGCAAATCTTTTCTGCTCCTAAAGGTTATTGCCTTTATATGTCCTTTAAGATTAGTCTCAAAGTGACTAGGCAAACTCCCTTGTTGTCTTTCAAAAACTAGCTTCACAAATAAACCAATATGATTTCCAAGTTATGGATATAAACTTCTTAATTTCTTAGAGAGGTTTCAATATCTTAAAATCTTGCGTCTGAAGTCTAGAAAAATTTATTCATAGGGTCTTTCAAGTTTGGCTTCTTTTCTTATGGTAGGTGTTGCTAAAATTTTGGTGGAGGGTTATTCCTTTTCTAACATTAATTCCCCCAAGAGACATCCAAGTGGTTCCTCTATCATAGATTTTATATATTATTGTATAGATTATTTTAAGGTCTAATAGCATACCCATATAATTCATATACTCAAGCCTTGTAGTAGTTTTTATTGCCTGACAGTTTTGGCCTGCGTAACTTTGTCCGTACACCTTACACTACATTACTTAGAAAAATTGAGGGTTCATCATGAATCCATATATCTTTTTGCTCAAAGCTTCAATATGGCTTGCCAACACAATAACTTCATCTATATTATAAACTCACACTAGCTTGCTAGATTTTTCTCGAGAAGAGCACTATTCAAGGTACCCTTAACTACTGCATCTATAATCTACCTCATTGTTTTAATGAGTTCTATATAGAAAATCTAAATTTGCGTCCATAATGGTAATCTATGATGTGGGCACTTCCTTATAATCTGCTTAAATGTCTTTCATGTATCATATAAAGTCTTTGAATAGATTTGAGCATAAAAAGAGATGTTGTTCCTTAATTTAGTAGTCTTGGCTAGTGGGAACTACTTCAAAAAAAATTTCTCTGTCATCTAGTTCGATATGGTGATGAATCCCCTAGGTAGAGAATTCAACCATTACTTTGCCTGGTTCTTTTAGAAGAATGGAAATAATCTCAATCTTATCATATTATTAATCTTAAAATGATGGACTCTTTCCTAGTCAAGTCTGATATAACATAATCAAACATTGTCCTTAAATGGTTTGCAATGATTTTTGATCCTTCGTTCTCAGTCTAATGCTCTAGGTCCTGTCTTTCAATCTAAATATACCTTTCTAAATAAGGTTCTTTGAAGATTTCTGTAAGTCTTCATCTCAATTTGAAGATCTTCTTTAACAAAGTAAGATGGATTTCCTCATGTTATAAACTAACCCCAAAACCTAAAAAAGTGAAAGAGAGTCAACAAAATAATTTAATAAATTAAAAATAATAAATATAATGTAATAAAGTAAATAATGATTATATCAACAAAAATTGGTCATCACTAATAGTATCGTCCTTGGTAATAGTACCAAAAACTTGATATGAGCAAGATACCTGTTGTGTGTAATTATGCAATACAAACTACTCATTTTACACTCAAAATTGCAAGTGTACGAGTCATGACTTGTAGTTAAAAAGCAAATATCGATCCCACAAGGAATGATGTCTAGACACCACTTAATTTAGACAAAACTTTGTTTACGAAACGAATTTGTTTAATGCAATTAATCTGGAAAATTAAATTAAAATTAAAATACTAATAATGAACACTGAACAATACCCAAATGTTAAAAAATCGGCATTCAAGAATCTAAAGACTAGAGATTACTTTTTCTCTATTTTTTCTCCCTCCTATTTTTTTAATCGAATTATGTCTCACCTTTTTCGAATGTATTAATTACCCTCTCTCATGGTATAATCAATTGTCCCTAATCAAATTAAACAGAATCAATTGAACGATCTCTCAATCTACCCAATGACTCCAATTCAACTAGTTATCAAGCTATCCTATGGGTGATCAATTGAATTTGCTGAGATCTCTTTTCTAACTAATCAATTAACGTGATGATTGCAAGTCTATAGGTTGTCAACTCTCATTATACAACCCTACATAAATAATCTTACTCACTCTCTCAATTTGTTGCATGATAATAAATAAAATTAACAATCATCAAAGACACTTTCATTCAATTCAATAAAATAGGAGTTTTAACAAAATAGTTCAAAAGCAATCCCTAAAACTAAATCAGTCAATCATGGTCTCTATAACATCATCAACACACAAATAATCCATCTTATAAAGATTAGAAGAAAGAAAAACAAAGCAAATTGAATAAAAGAAACTTCTCTTCTTTGCCAAAATCTAGAATTTTGGATGTTGATGTGCTATTTTCCCCAATATTGATGATAATCCTTGACTTCAATCCTTCCTCAAGACTAAAAACTTATGTTTTTCACTCAAGGAGGCTCTTTCTATAGAAGGGTTTCGTCTCCCTTGATCATGGAGGCTTAATTCTTCTTTAATAGTCCAGAAATCCTAAGTTTAATGAAGCCCTACATAATGACTCAAATTATAATTCCCACAATTGTGAGCATTGGCATGATTCCCACGATCATTTCCCACAATCGTGGAAATTTGCAACAGATGCTTTCCTCTTTTCTTCTCCTCTTTGATATCTAGCTCAATCTCCAAGTTGCTCAATCTTCCTACCTACATAAAAATAATCAGTTCTTACCTTAAATTAACATAAAACACAAAAGAACAACAATAGAAATAAAAATAATTACATCTTTTTATTATCTAACTGATAAAATAAGATGAAGATTGAATTAAAACAAATAAACCTAAACTAAATTTTAACACAAATAATAAGCAAGATCACAAACCATAAATGAATTGACCAAATCAAATAAGTAGAACCTAGGTAATGAATCTCTTTAGGATTTCTTAAGCCATTAATCCTTTATCATGCAATTTAAAAGATCACTGGACTGTAAAAATTCTTATCTTATGTTAATATCTTTCTCAAGACTATCAGTACCTAAGCCTTATTTGATTAACTAAAATCTCTGTCTACTTAAAACCCCTAATATTGCATTAATCAATTTGTGAATTCCTCTATTAGGTTTAATCCTAATCCAGAAGATTTATGTCCATTTATATCTATGTTTCATGCTACTCTTTTAAATTGTAGTTATATTAATATAAAAGTATTTCTCAATCTTAATTATATGAAATCAAACATTAAATAATATCCCAGACATATTAATTCAAGACGTAATCAAAACATATAATTTAATCCAATGAATCAATGATCAAATTGCATTAAATAAAGAATTAAACCACAAAATTCATCGCAAGGTTCATCCGACTTAGGCACTAAAAAAATTTAGTTTATAAAAATAGAAAACATAGCCAAAGAATTAGAAGAAGAATTAAAAATAAGAGAACCTATTATATATCCTCATTTCTCTAATACAATCCTTTGAAAATTCGATAGAAATATTCTCTCTATCAAATCTTTAGTCAATCTCTACTTTTGTCTCTCTTAGGTTTAGAATTGTGTTTAAGACTCTCCTTTGACCTCCCTTTTTTATTTCCCTTTCATTTCTTAGAATTAGGGTTTCTGTACTAGACATGGTTAACCACACGATTGTATATAGTTACTGTGTCCCTCAAAATCTCTTAAAATCTTCAACATTTATAGAATCATGATTCTAGAAACTTATATGAGTAGTGGAGACAAACATTGTCCATCTCCATATATTTATGTCTACCTTCATATGGACATGTTAGCACCATTTAAACCTATATACAATCACAGGAATTTTTTGATTCCTCTTATCCTCGTGTTCATATCTGACATGGGCATGTCCTTTATCAACACGAGCATGTCCCTCTAAAACAGTTCCAATTCTTTAATTTTTTCCCCAATTTCATTTGTATTCTTATCCTTTCTGTCCATAAAGGTAATTAAGACCTAAAACATACTGAAGATAAATTAAGTGTGAAAAACTATTAAAAAATCTTAAATTAATAAGAAAAATACACTAAATATGGGACTAAAAATATAATATATTAAGCACTTATCAAATGTTAACAATAGTAATTTTATATCACCAATATAGAAGATAACAAAAGTATACCTTTTAATAGTTTTGTGAATGAATAAGACATGATCTTAAAATCTAGATTGAAAATCAACACATTAATCACAGAGATGCATTTAGTAAACTAGGCTCAAAGAACTTATTTTAGTTCAAACAAGGCTTTACAAAGATGTCAAACCTTGTTAGGTGGGTGATTATAATCAAACCAAGTTTGTATGTACATTTCTTTTATAAGATCAAAATTGAAGAAGGCATTATTGATATCCATTTAGAATAATAGCCAATATTGGGTAGCAATAACTACAATAAGATTGTGAACTAATTTTAAATAGGTTATAAGAGCAAATGTCTCCCTATAGTCAATACCATACTCTTAAATAAGTCCTTTAAAAAATTTTAAGCTTTATATCATTTAACTAATCAATCAGCCAAAAAATTTGAGCTTTATATCATTTAACTAATCAATCAGCCAGAATCTTGATCTTATAGACCTATTTATAGCTAATAATAGACTTCATTTAAGGTAATAACCGTATCCCAAGTATTGGTGATAATAAGTTCATGTAATTCTTTTACGTTTCTTTCTATTATAGAGGTTCAAAACTTTTCTCGTGATACATGTGATGTTCATATAGGAAGGCAATAATGGAATAAACCAAAAAATCTCAAAAATAGATAAAAGAGTGACTTACCCCATCAGTGCAATAAGGAATGTATTAAGTAGTAGGAGTCACAAATCAACAGATAGAGAAGGATTATTTAGAACAGTTGATAGATCTATAACTAATGGAGAAATAATAAGATTAGGTGTAGATTTTATCTAACTATAAAAAATGTTAGAAAATAATCCTAAAAGAGAAATATTAGGAAATAAGGATGTAGTGGAATCAAAGATAAATTGATTAGAAAATAATCCTACAAGAGAAATATTAGGAATAAGGGTGTAGTGGAATCAATGATAAATTGATGACAAGGCTTATCGATATAAAATTTGGAAAGAGATCAAAAACTTTATGTTCTTAAAAGGTCAAAACTAAGAGATACGAAGTGTTTGTGAAAAGGATCCTAACACCTATATTATTTGTATCTATCACATATCCTAAGAAGCAAGCTAATCATGCTTGTTAAGTCAAAAGGACTTTACGATGATTAATTTTGATGATAATCAAATAATAATAATGTTAGAAATAAATGGACGTCTTTGACAAAAGTGTTAAGTGC
>JANZXP010008777.1:0-14311 GCA_027576715.1 Erythroxylum flavicans
TATAGTTATTGTGTAATGAGCAAAATGCCTTGTGTGTGTGTTGTGTGTTAAAATGATTTGCTTTGAAATATTGTGATATGGAAATTGCATTATGATGTATGACATGTGATGAAAATTGAATTGTGAGTATAATCATGCTATGCCTTGGAATCGTATCATGACATTTTGATTAATTGGAAAGAAGAAAAGCATATGAATATGAACTTGTGATCGATTGAATTGAGCATGATAATTGATTGTGTTTGGGCGAGAGAGGAATCGTTTCGTAATTACGTGCACGTTGACATAAAGCCTTCTTCTGGCTGCCTGTTTGTGGCACACGAGATCTAAAAAGCAAACTCGTTTCATTCACGGAGTAAACTCCGGTTTCTCTGTTTTGTTCCATAACCCTCAAGCCATTTGTTTGTGTATTTGCATTTTGATGTGTTAAGTTTTGATAAAGTTGAGTATATGCTTTAATGTTAAACCATATCCAACATGTTTCATGTCATGATATATTGAGTTATGAGTTATAAATGTTAAACTTACATTGTTGGGTCAAGATAAGATGAGTATGCTTATATGATTAGATACATGTATGTTTGATTGTGTGGTTCATCGCCAATGGCTATAAATATATTAGCCACTGAGCCGTGTAGCTCAACCTAATATTTTTCCCGCTTCTCAAATGCAGAATAAGACAGGTAGCAAATCCTTGCAAATAGAGACTTTTTGTACTAAGTTAGTGAACATTTTTGGATATCTTTATAGACATAGAAACATGAGCATCTTTGGTATTTTGTTTTAAGTTTGTGATGTGTATGATGATATGTAACTAAAGCTTGATTAAATATTTACTTGTTTAGTAAGGAGAATGAGAATTTAAGGATTTGCTGTTATGTATGATGATGGTTGTGAAAGAGGAATGAGTATGTGATTGTAAATTGTTGTTTAGTTTGGAATAACATATTAGAGATTGGAAAGGTTATATGGGATTTAATTATTTGAGGGGCGATTTAAGAATTTAACAAAAGTACTTAGTAGTTGAATTGATATGACGTGTATGTGTATTTTTTTTGTTGAAATGTTGAGTTAGAGTTACAGGTTAGAAGGTTTCACCGTGGCGAAGTCAGCTTTGGCCGCGGCGAACTTTTCCCGAAAGGCATTTTTGTCTCCATCTCGTGACTTTGCCGTGGCAAAATTTTCTTGAGAGGTCCTGGGAAATATTTCCTAATTTTGCCGCGGTGAACTTTTCCTGAGAGGTCCTGGGAAATATTTCCTGATTTCACTACGACGAACCCATGTTTTGATCCTCCAAATGGCAAAATCTCTTTTTGGGGTCTTCACAAAAATTGTAGATCTAGAAGTCCTAATCAAAACCGTCTAATGAATACCTTAATATGATCTCTTTAGTGAAAGTTATGTTAATTGTCCCAAGATAGGTATAATATGATTGAGGACATAACCAGGTTTGACTCGTTTGGCCATAACTCCATCATCCGATAACCAGATGAAGTGAGTATTGAATTAAGAGATTCCTAACTTACTTCTCTACCTCTCCATAAAATTTTAGTATCCATTGGAGTCAATTCCAAAAAGATTGAAGGAGAGAAAGTGGGGAACAACTAAAAGAGCATGAATTGATTGTTTTACTGAACACACTTCGGTATTTTAATCATATCTTGATTGGTAGAGCTCCGAATGAGACGATGCAAATTAATCTATCTTTTATTGAGGCATTGGAATATATGCCCAAGTATGCCAAATTCCTGAAAGATATGTTAACAAAGAAGCAGACTTGGGAAGAGAATCGAATGGTAGCACTAACTGAAAGTTGTAGCTCTATTATCACTATTTAGATTCCTTCTAAGTTGAAGGATCCTAGAAGCTTCATAAAACTCTGTGTGGTTGGTGAGTTAAAATTTGCAAAATGCTCATGTGACTTAGGTGCAAGTATAAACTTTATGCCTTTGTCAACCTTTAGAAAATTGGAGCTCAGCTATGTGAAGCCAACTTTGATGCTTATTCAATTGGCATATCGATCTATAAAGAAACCATTTGGAGTGGTGAAAGATTTTATAGTAAAGGCCAATAATTTTATTATTCTTATAGATTTTGTCGTATTAGATTTCAAAGAGAATAAGAACTGTCCATTAATTCTTAGAAGACACTTCATGAACACTAGAAAAGCACTGATATATGTTTATGAAGGCAAAGTGCTCCTTCGGATTGGTGATGAGCATATGGAGTTCATTATAAACAAAGAATTGAATAATCTGAAAGAAAGCAGCTCTTGTATGAAAGGAGATATAATGAATGGGTGTTTTTAGTATATTTTTAGTGGTTAATTAATTGATTCATGTATATTTAGGTTCAGAATTATGTTAATTGGTTAGATATATGTGTTTTGAATGTTAATAGGTTAGAGCATGCTATTGAGCTTTAATTTTGTGTATTCAAGATGCCTTGATGTGTTTTTTAGTGTTTGAGATCAGATATCGAAGAACGGAAAAGATTTGGAGGAAGCCTAACAAAGGAACTAGGCCCATGATTGTGACAAAAGCAAAATGGGCAGGCAACGATCATAGCCTCATTAGCCTACACGAAAGAAGACACGGATCTACTTTAAAAGCTTAACTTTGCGGGGTTATTTCGAACTTTTTAGGCCTGGGTAAAAGGTAGATTTTACCCTAAATAGAAAAGAATACAAAGAGGACAAAAAAATCTGGATTTTCCTGCCTCCATTTGCCACTTTGAGAGAGAACACAAGGAAGAGAGAAGAAGGAGAGAAGGGAAGAGGAGTGTATGTAACTACTACCCAGCCACTCCAACCCAACCATTTCAAGTTCTTTCCTACTTTCTCTTGTTTATTTACTTCATCTTGATGTATGACTTGGGTTTGATAATGTTGAACATATTGTTAATGATGCGCTAAACTCCTTTAGGGATTTGTTCTTGAATCAATGTTAATGTGATTTCTTTTGATGTTAATACATTGTGTATTGTGATTATTTTGTTGTATTTGCATGCTTCGATAACAAATTGAGAGAGTGAATAGATAGCAAAATGATTAGATTGGGTAATAAGAGTTAAATAATATAATAGATCATACAAATAATCAAGTTGGTAATTTACACGAAGAGAGATCTCGTGTGAGGACTCGATAGTCTATTAGAGTGCTTAAGATGTAATTTGATGTGTGGGCATTTTGTTAATTCAGAAATTGCAAATTCTATAATTCAATTAGGGTTTAATAATTATAATTCGAGAGAGTAATCCACTCTTCGAAAGTCTAGGATTAATACTGAATCAACTCAAAAGTAATTATGTTAGCATTTGATGGTAGGATAAATCCCCCTTCTCATAATTCTTTGATCTTATCTTGTTGTGATATCTCAATTGATAAATGGTTATGCTCCATTTTGATTTACTTTTGTTAATTTTGGAATTTTATTTTCATTCAACCCCTTTTTTATTGTTTAATTTTCTATTTATCTTTATTTTCATTTAAATCACGTTTTTACAACCTTAGACAAAGTTAGGATTCAATTAGTTCACTAATTCCTCATGGGATCAACACCTCAACTACTACGCTTACAACCCGTGCACTTGCAAAACATTGAGGGTTATATAAATTGTAAAACTTGCTCAACTCCACCAAAAAGACATTGTTTCAAATAGTAA
This sequence comes from Erythroxylum flavicans, assembly GCA_027576715.1. NCBI lineage: Eukaryota > Viridiplantae > Streptophyta > Magnoliopsida > Malpighiales > Erythroxylaceae > Erythroxylum > Erythroxylum flavicans. Next base: position 3,664 of record JANZXP010008777.1, read on the forward strand.
GGGACTTATCACTAACTAAGAAACTCTTATTTTCTCTATCTTCATGTAAGGATGGAAACTCCATTATATAACCTACCAAAGAGATTATATTATAAGAAGCCTTTAAGTGGAATGGTTACCTTGTTTTCTTAAAGGCTTTCATTTTTTGACAACGAACGTTTGGGCCAATTTTCATTAGAGGAAGCTGGGATTGATAACAACTCTTATAAGCCCTTAAGGTTTATTTATCTTCAAATTTGGATCTTTGGTTAAAGTTAATAAGGTGAAGGAGGTTGGTCCTTGGCATATAAATGGCAGGCTAAGTTTTCTCTGAAGATACTCACTTAGAATAAAATTGGAACAAAAGAAGCTTAAGTATATGCCTTTATAGATCAATATTCATATGATGTTCTATTAGAATACTGGTCCACAAATAGACTATGCTATCTTACAAGTTTCATTAGGAAATCTTTGTGCATCAATAGTGCACAACTTACATGAAGAGGATTGAATTTGCATGCTTACGTATTCAAATTAAAATGTCTTAAGACATACCTGATGAAATTCCATTAATACATCTTAATGAATATAAAGACTTGGTCTATGCCACTTATCATTGGAAACCTAATTCTATATACCAAGGCAAGGAATGGAGACAGATAGGTAAATTATTCCTCAAAAGTGATTATACATAGCTTATAGGGATGGAATCTCTCAAGTCTAAACTAAGCTCTTTAATAATTAAGGTTAATTATGGAACTAACTTTATGGTTGTGGCTCCTGTCACTCTAATTAATGAGGTACCAAATAGTCTCAATGAAGGATCCACAAAAGATGGTGTAGCTTTTATAAGCTCTCAATATGTCAATCCAACTGCTAAAGGGCCATATAGTTTGAATGAGGATTCAACCAAAGAGGATGCATCCTCTATAAGCATGGAAATAACTAATTGTCCTCTTGTTACAAACTCTGGTGTTTAGATTGCTTCTTACCATAGTAGCCCCAATCCCTGAAGAGTTGCATAATCAATATCTAAACTCCTCATAGCCTACCTGTACTCCTAAACCTTCTGAGTTCATTCATAATTTTACACGTGAATCTACTAAGGAGACTTCTATAAAGGAGCCAGTGGACATAACCACCATTAAAACATATACTTTTGACATATTCTTACCGGTTGCTCTTAGGAAATTAGGTAGGAAAGTAGAAAACAAGAATTCTTTTAGGGGTCTTCCATCCCTCCTTACCATCCTAAATATCAATCCCAACTTAATTTTATAAGTATTAACAACTATAATAGGCATTAAGTATTTGATTATTATCAATTATCATACTAACCAATGATTCTTAGGCTTGAGAGACTAAATAAGGAGGACCAATACAAGGAGTTTTGGTTCATTAAAAAAGGATGGAAAATCGTTTCTTATTGTTAAGCTCACTACAAGGGAAGTATAGTCATTGTCGTTGACCTAGAGAGGATTAAGTTGATTGACTTATTCATCAATGAATAAGTCATTCATCTACTCACCAATCTTACTTGGAATAATCTCTAAGTTTTCTTATACTTCATTTATGTTTCAAATCATAAGTTTTAAAAGGTAAATATTTAGAGTGAAGTTGTTAATAGAGGAGCTAATATTTTTGTTCCTTGCATCATATTAGGAGACTTTAATTATGAACATCTTTCAATTAAAGATGAGGGAATATTGCTTTAAACTCCTATGTAATGACCTTAGATCTTGCTTAACCATGCTTTAAGTGACATATTTAGCTTATGAGGGACACTACTTCACTTAGAGTAATAAATAGAAAGGAAAATGGTTTATGAGGAAGAAGCTTGATAAAGCTCTCGTTAACCACCATTGGATGATACAATTTCCTAGAAGCCTAACTTTATTCAACAATTGTTTATGTTCTGATCACATACTTATTAAATTCATAATTCTCTAACAATACTAGTATTAACGCTTCATTCAGGTTTGTTAATTACCTTGTTAAGGTAAAGGGATTCTTAGATGTGGTTATAGAAGAAATGAGACCGAAATTTAAAGGTTATGGAAAGTTCAAATATCTCAAGAAATTTCAACGTATTAAAACTAGTATTAAACATTTACATATGAGGCATGCATGAATAAATTTCTAGATGATAATAATGTTAAAAGAAATTTTCTTAGAGCTCAAACTTAACACTATTAAGACCCTGCTAATATGGAACGAATTGAGATAGAAAAAATTGCTCTTCGTAATTATATAAGAGCCAAAGGAATAAAGAAATAAAAAATTAATGTCTTCTAATTATAAGTTACTTTTGATTCTAATCTAATAGCCATCCTCTCTTCTTATTAGTTGAAAGATTTGCATATATTTCCTTGATATCAAGTTTAGTCTAAATTGGAGTATGACTTTTTGGTATAGTTGTTCCTCATCTCTTTTCTCCTATTTGAATATTCTCATGTTTCTTTTTTACCATATTGTGTACACCATAGTTACAAGGTTGATTCTCACTACTTTATGATCTATCTTGTTTCCCATTTTCATAGTAACTACCCATTTAATTAGTTCTTCCCAATTTAGGACCTTTTTTTTTCCTGATGTTTAGCATTCCCTCCAATCTTTTCAAAATGATTCGGGTGTGCCTACAATTGACCATAATTTGGTCTAGTATTTTAGGATGAGAGTTGCATAACTCACAATTTGTTGATTCCATTAAGAACTTGATCTTGTCCTTGGTCAAGAGCCTTCTAACAATTCCCATTCACATGATGAAAGCATGGGAGGGGATGATATCATTATCCCAAACTAACTTGCTCCATTTAGTTCTACTGTTTGGTTCCTTTTAGAGAAATATCCTACATTCTTTTGAGCTAAATACTCTTTATCCATTAACCTTTCAATGGATTTCAGCGTATCTTGTTTCCTGGTAGTTAGGCATTTTAGCATTATAAATACCCACTCCTCTACTATTATGGTATGACCATCTCCATTGATTGTTCATAATCAATTTACTGACCTTTGTGTTTGAGTTGATAACTAGTTTCAGGTACTGGATCTCCTCAATTTTGAACAAATGGCCTCTGTTATGATAGTTATCGAAGCAAAATGCAATTCATTCCCCATTTCCAATTCTATTGTAGAACAGGTTCTGCATCCATTGTCATGATCCTAATATTTTCCTTAGGTTGCATGGCGTGTTCTACTTTGGTTTGAGGCTTTATAAACTGTTCTCTTTGATGTAAACATTATGGACCCATTTTACCCATAGCTCCTCTTTTTGACTGCATAGCCACCATATTTCTTATTCATGCTAATTTTATTGAGTAATTCTGCTAAATAGATTATTAAGCCTCCTTGATTTTTTAGATAACATAGCTTCTTGTCTATCTCCTTCAGAACGCTCTTGGGAAGAGCTATATAGTTGATCTAATAGATTGCCAAGTTGCTCAGAATGGTTTGCACGAATTGCAATCTTCGATTATAGCTTTGGAATTTATTGCACTAATGATTGATCTTCATGTTGAAGTTATGCATCAGTGGTCTGCAATATGTTGCATTAATTCTTTTTTGTGATACTAATACTCTAAGGTATCTGATAGGTACTTGGCCTTATTTCAGTCTCATCTTCATTACTTTTAAGACTATATCCCTACTAGTATCCTCTAATATGTAATAACAACTTTTGTTAGGATTGCTTCTCAATCCTAAAATTACTTTGATTTCCTCCATAGCTTGCAATATAAGATTAATTGATTGCTTATCAACCCTACCAAAGAGTAAAATGTCATCTGCAAATGCAAGATGTGTTATTTTGGCACCTTTTCATTTTTGGTGATGTTGGAATCCAACATTATTTCTTGTTTTCCCCTTAAAAATGACTGACAGAACCTTCATACATAATACAAATAGGTAAGGGGATAAAGGGTCGCCTTGCCTGTGGAAGTACAAATGTTGTCCTCAATCCATTTATTAAACTTGAGAGGGTATCTTGCTACTTTGAAGATTCTTGCAATGAAACACCAACTCACAAAGTCAAAAGCCTTTACTAGTTCTATTTTAATTATGCAATTCTTCCTGTTTGCCTTTATGTTGTATCCTTTGAGAAGTTCCTGGCATAATAGGATATTTTTGCCTATATATCTTCTTTTGATGAATGCATTTTATACATAATTAATGATATTCCCTATGTTGTTTTCAACATGTTGGCTAGTATCTTACTAATGATCTTATTAAGGACAATACAATAGGAATAACTAGTATCTTAGTAATGATCTTGTTAAGGACATTACAATAGGAAATTGGTCTGAATTCTTCCAACTTTCTTACATTGGTCTACTTTGGAATGAGGCTCACATATGTTTTACTCCATCTAGGTGATTTATCTAGATGTATAGAGAAAATTGCACATCTTATTTCCTCATCATCTATTTCTTTTATGGTTTCAGTTATATCTTGCTCTGATATTTTCTTTATTCCCTTTAAAACTGCTTCTGGTATTTCCTGTACATCTATTTCTCTCCCATATTACTTACTAAAATAATCAAAGGTGTGTTCTTTCATTTTCTCCTGATCCTCAGATTTCTGACCTTTCTCATCTTCCAAATACTTAATATTGTTTTTATTCCTTGTTTTTATAGAGTTTAGATAATGCCTGGTGGATCTATCCCCTTCTTTTAACCATATCATCCTGGATTTTTTTCTAATTTGATTATGATTGTTTTCCAGGGTTGAATTGTAGCTTTTATCAATTTGGTTCCTACTTCTCAACATTTAGTCGTCTGGTTTTGTCATGATCATCCTTTGACATTCCAATAGTTTAACCAATTCTTTGATCTTCTCCTCATGCTTAAATGTTGTTCTCTGCCTATTGATTGCTTTTAATTTATCCCTTAGCACCTTTATTTTCATGCTCAACTGGTATTTTTTAAAACCTAGTAACCTTAATTTCATTCCCCCTCTTAAAGCCTCTTTGAACTTAGGGTTCTCCATTAAATAATTAAATATTCTGAATGTTTCTTTTCTTTTTTCCTTTGAACATTTTAATTATATTGCAACTAAACTATAATCAGAAGTGATAGGTTCGTTATAACTTATTGAGTTATTGGGAACTTGTTGCAGCCAAATGTCATTCACCAAACATCTTCCAAGTTTCTTCAAGAGGTACCAATTGTCTGACTGTTTATTACTCCATGTGAATGCATTTCTATAGCTTTTTAAGTATGTCAATCTTATGGTTTGTGTTAGGTTTGGAAACTCCTTGCAATTCTGTAGATTACATCTTCTTCCTCCCCTAGTCTCACTAATCTATAATGTGCAGTTAAAATCCCCTACAACTGTCTAAGGTGTTCTTGTGGAGCTTTTGATCTTGATTATTTCCTCTAATATATTTTGTCTTTGAAACTCTTAATTTGCAGCATATACAGTGGTAATTGTTATAGGCCTACTAATTTACTTTATCAACATCTTACAATGTACCATTTGATCTATACATCTTCAGCTTGTTAGCTGTAGCTTTAAGGGATTAAACCCTACAATGACCCTTCCATTAACATGGTTAGAAATTAGCCTCCAATCTTTACCTAGGAATAACATTCTTCTCTTTATATGCTCCTTTTTTCATTTTGGTTTCTAGTAAACCAATAAAATCATTCGATTTTCTTATGATAAATTCTCTAGCTACTAGTTGCTTATTCAAACTGTTAAGCCCTCTTATATTCCAAGTTGCTACCTTGATTATCTTATCTTTTTACTTGACTTCCTCCTTTTGGATTTTCTACTTGAATTGGTCCTCTTTCCTGTATGTGGATTCTGATTGCTTCATCTTGATTTGTCTCTTTGTCCTCCATAGCATTCTTACCTTTGTTAGGTATATCTTCCTCTTCTCTATCTTGTGATTGATTCTTTTGTTTTATTTGTATTTCCTCCCTATCTTCTGAATTCTCCATTGTCTGTTCTGTATCAATTCCCTTATGTTTGTTCTCATTTTGGACTTCTCCATTATTCCCTCCCTTTCTTCTAAGTTCTCAATTGTCTGTTTAGCATCAATCTCCTTGTGCTTTTTCTCATTTTGGACTTCTTTCTCCCTCCACACCTGTTTCTCCTCTTTGTGTTTTAGTTTCCATATGTATGACTGCTGAATAGAATCTTCTTCCAAATTTCCCCATTCACTAAATTTCACTATTTTAAAACTTTCAAGAAATTTCTTTAACACGTTCACATCAATACACACTCTTGCAAGGCCAATTCTCTTCATTATTACGGTATTTTTGTCCATTCCCATTAGCTTCCCTATCTTATTAGCAATATGACTCATCCCTTCTACTAACAAGTATTCCAAAGGGGACTTTATAAAAGTTCACCCACAATGGTGTAGTCTCTAATTTATTTATATCCAAAGCTATTCTTAGTTGCCATTTCTTAAGAAAAATACTTGCATTCATCACTTTCTCAACATTCACTTCTATACTAAATTTCAAGATAAATAATTTCTCCTCATTTACCAATGTGCTTACCAACCCAAGTTCATTTATGCCATTTGAACCCATCTTTGTAAAATAGGGAAAGCTAACCTCTTTACCCTATTAGAGATGAATTCCACTTTATGGCTCCCTTCTTTAACATTTCCATTGGCAACTGACTTGGTTCTTCTGTTTTTGATTGCATATATCTAATTTCCCTAAACATCGTAAGTCTCCAATAACTAAGCTCCAAGAATTTTTGCCCTTGTTAGGATCCCAGTCACTCACTCCTTCCTGTATCTCTTTTTAGAGGTGGGAAATCAGTTGGTTTAGTTCAGTTGGTTTTTGGATTGTTTAGGGTTCTTTTCCAGCTTCTTTAGGTTCCATTACTGATTAGTTACTTGTTTATAGGTGGTTAGTGGTTTAAAGTTTAAATGTCAGGCAGATGGGGACATGATTATTAGGTGTTGGTTATCAGAGAATAGGGGTAGAGGTCATTGTCAGAGAAGCATTAATTAGATTAATCAGAACATTCTTTAACATTTCAGCAATTAACATAGAGATAAATTTATAAATGGAGTAACAATATGAAATATGTCTAAATTCTTTAACTATTTACGGGATTATACCTTAGGTATCAAACAAATGAAGGTTTTGTTCAACTCCCTTAGCATTCTACCAATCTTTAAGAACTCTAAAACTGCATTAATTATTATATCTTTAGTTAAAGGTCAAGTTTCATGAAAGAAATATCCATTAAACCTATCAGTGCCTAGAGCCTTATGATGATTTAATGAAAATATCATTCTTTCCATACCACTAGCATTGAAAGGACTAAATAAATTATTCTTTTAGTTATTATGAATTTGCTCATTAAATATAGATGGTAGAATTTTTATAGAGGAGTTACAAGTAAGCCCAAGATTATAGGCAATTGAGAAGTGATTAAAGGCTTCTTATTTTAAATATATATGGACGTAATAATTAAGCCATTATTTAAGAGGAGTGACGTAATTCTATTTGTATTCTTCCTGGAAAGAAGAGGTCTATGAAAAAATTTTGTACTCTTGTCTTCTTCTTTTAACCAAAGGACCCCTATATCTTCGTCTTATAATTGAATGATTAACTTCCATAACTTGAATATAGTTTTGCAAAGCCATTAGTGGGATTGGAGTGCAAAAGGCCTTAGATTCTTTGTAGATTGTTTATAGAGATAGATGCTATTAATTGGGTATTGCTAAATTTACTTTTATTAAAGAGTTTAAGCACCTCCTCAATCTATTGAACCTTTTTTATGTAAACAAATATCTTATAGACTTGAACTGAGATAGTAGTCCCCTTTAAAACTGCTTATTCAAACCCCTCAAACTATGTCAATTAATTATTGAGTCTAAATAACGAATGGTGACTTTATTAAGTTGTAATCTGTTACATCTAAATAGGTAAATGATTTTAAAAAAGTGGATCCATAAAATTAGTTTTACTACTTGGAAATTGATAAATCCATTGTGCATTTTTTATAGCCCTATCAAATTGTTTCCTTAAAAACTAAGCTTTTTTGCTTATTGGATCATTGTGAAATAGTTCCTCTCTATTTTGAGGTCTATCATTTGTAGGTGACTAACACAATCTTTTATAACTTTTGTATAATTACATAAGTAAGAATCTCCCTTAAATTTTAAAGAATTAATAATGCTATTAAAGTCACCTAGGAAGATACATGGAGAGATGACTGAGGTTCCAAAGTCCTGAAGTTTACTCCATAGCTCCACTCATATATAAAAGTGGTATGAATTGAAGATGGGAACAAAATTTGCTTATTGACATGCAGTACCAAATCAAAAGAGGAGAATGGATTAAGAAGTTACCTTAAAGAAGATGAAGTCCTAAAGCTGCTTTGTGGTAGCCATTCCATTGGAAGCATCGTCTTACTCTTAAGAAATGGAGGAATTACATGAGAGATATAAGAGGAGAAAGTAAAGAAATTTCTAGAGAAACCAAGACATCTAGCTGATTCTTCTTTTTGAAAGTTTTGGAGAAGCCAAGATCTAGACACGTGGGTTATTGAGATATTAAATGTATTTGGTCTGTGCAAGGATGTATGGCTAGTTTGGTTGTTTTTTTTAATGCATATAAAGTTTTCTAATTTCATTAATATAATATAATTTAAAAAAAAATTGGTATCAAAAATGTTACCTTCCTGTTTCAATTTTATTAATATATTATCTAGCTGATCTAAGCATGTGGAATCAATGATCTCAAATCAAGATTAAATGTGAATAGAATTCTTCCACAATAGTGGTGATAATGATTAAAGATTACCTACTAGTGCTTATTCAAAAATTTGAGGTTTTGAAAATTATTCTATACTAATTTTGTTTCTAATAATTTAAATAAACAATGTTTGATGGTATAGAGAAAGTCCTACATTGAATTTTGCTTTGTGGGGTTGTTTAAACTTTGTGCATTCCATGTTAAAATGGTAATTATGGAGGGTGAGAAGAGCTTATCTTTTTCTTCTTCCTTTTGGACTTTCTTCTCTCTTTTCTTTTAAAATTAGGACCTTTAATGGTATATGATCGAAATCAATTAAGGTCATACTTGGAGCTTTGCTTTAGTCGTTACCTCATTCTCATTATCCTAATTCCTTAAAGGATTCATGTTTAAGATGTTATCAAGCATAACCTAGTGCATTTTTGAGGTTATAGAAGAGGTATCTTTAAGAACTACCTTATACATGTCAACGAACTTGGCAAATAAGACTGCACTTTGAACTATATGAGCTTTCCACTTTGAACTATATGAGCTTCTTCACTATTGGTTAAAGAATTTGAAGTGTTTAATCCATTATCTAGTGCCTCACCTACCTTTTTTATATCCTTCATAATGATGGTTGTCAATTCAGGTTTGTCCATAAAAAAGTGACTATCATTCTTTTGCAATAACTCCTCATACTCACTTGTCAAGGAAGATCTACCTATTGGTTTCAAAACACCTTATTCTTGTGTAGTTCCATGTTTTCAAGAACATGAAATTATGACTTCATCATTGAAAAAATTATCACTCTCATCTAGTATCATTAAGATGATGGCCTCTGGTAGCTCCTACTAGATGTCATCTAAAACACACAACCTTGCAAAGCTAACTTTTTTTGTTATTTTTATTGCTTCATCTAGTTGTATAGCTTTCCAATAAAGATTGCTAGGCAACTGAGACCTCTGTGGTCTAACATTCCAAAGGTAATTTGTGAATATTAATCTAGATGAAGACCTGGTTTAACTTCAAATTGTGTAGTTTCTCTATTTTTGAATGAAAATAGTTTTGGTATAGATGTGTCATGACCTAGCTTCAAGTACTTTATACTTAATATGAGTCACAAAATATGGCCAAAAACATATTATCCTCATTTACCAAAACCTCTAGCAATCTCTGCTATTTCCACTTATATGAGGCCCATTTGATCATAACTAAATATGAGGGTCTGTTTTTATGAAAAAAATTGATTAAAGTTACATCCCATTTTGAAGCTCCATTCTTTAAGATTTGAATGGGAGGAGCCACAACTAGTTTCTTATCTAGATGCTTTGAAAGATGAAATAAGAATTTAAGGGACAGGGTAATGTCATTTAACAATTGAGACCAAGTTCTTCTTTTAGGAGAGGGATCATAGGCAAGAATAGGTCTATGTTATGAGAAAAAATTAAGAAAAATAGAGTCTAAGGAGGGAGAATTTTCTCCTTTGAAAATATCCAAGGGTGTTGAACCTGAAGGAGAGGGAATGAGCTCTCTAACCAAAGATGGAATTTGAGGTAGAGGAGGAGGTCATAACTTAGCTAGTGAGACCATATTATAACTAGAAACCAAGAGAGACGGATACAAGAGACATGAAGCGGGAAAGAAATTGTTGGAACCCCTCCCTGGGCGGGTCACGGGCCCGACGTCCTACGTGACATCTGGACGCGGTTCCCCCGAGGGAGGGATTCCCCACCAGTGATACTTAAAACGAATAAATTCATTTAATTTACCTCTGTACAAAAATTGGGATAAATCATAAAAAAATTTAATAAGTGTTGACACCGGAAAAAATGCGTGGTGGGATCGTAAGATAAACATATACATTAAAATAAGACAATTAGGAATGAAAATTTCAGAAAAATATTTAATACACAATTTAATAGATAACAAAGATTTAATTAAAATAGCTAACAAAGAATTTC
>JANZXP010008849.1:0-14308 GCA_027576715.1 Erythroxylum flavicans
ATTTCCATGAATTGCTGGACATCCCCCAGGGTGATCGCCGAAAGTATCACGACGATGTTACTATTATGGTTATATCACTTGAAGGAAGAATCTGGAAGTCATCAGGAAAGTGCCTTTAATCAGAATTGGCAATATCTGAATTGGTGGAACTTCCTGACATCAGCAAAAACTGTATCATTGTCGAGCACAATTTCCTGCAAGCAGCTGGACTTTTCTGTCACAGTTCAATATTTGAGGAGTTATGATTTTCTCAGGTTGGGATCAGTACGAAATGCACTACAGCAAAATGAGCTCCTGTAATTTTTAAAGTGGATTTTCACCAGTGCGGCATAAAGGATTTTTCATTTTGCGACCCCTACGTGTAACTTTGCTATATAAGCAAATAGGTGCAGAAGAGGACGCTTTTTATTTTCTTTTTTATACGGAATTTGACAGAACTGTGCCTTTAATTGGATCCTCATCCAGTGCCTCTTACATCAGCAAATGACCCCCATTTAGAATAAGAATACAGATAAGACTATTGTCCGAAAAAGGCGCTTCAACTAGTAGAATTTTAAAATATCATATATCTACCAATTTAAAGGTTTCTGCTTTGATTCGCAGTTAGGAGACTGCTCACATCGATAATTTAGAATCTCAGTGGGTTTACTCTTCAGCCAACCTCATTGGGGAAGTGAGAATCTTAATGACATCTGAATTCTGTTCACATATTGATGGCACAGAAAGCAAGGAACCACAAAACCTAGCTTATTTTGGACATTTTTAACTTTTCCTATAAAGTTGGACAACATTTAACTGTATTTTTTAATTTTTCAATAACTTATCGGTTAAGTTACGTTATTTGATCCGGATAAAGATAATAAAGTAACCCAATAAATGATCTAAATCAATGGGTCAAAGTCCGGGTAGAAAATGGATCCTGATTAGTGTGAACCGAAACTATATCAGGCTTGTGATGGGAAAACCCGATATGAAAGCTATATATAAAGGTTAAGGTCTCCTGCAATTGTTCATATTGTTCATAAGCATAAGGATTTTCTAACCTGTTAAGAGAGCTTACGCTTTGAAAAAACTACAAAAAGACGTTAATCAGGTTTCAATGTGTAGTTCCCGTGAAGATGGCGGTAGATTCGGGCTCATTTCAGCTTCAGAAAGCTTATTTGAAGTATGGAACTGAAATCAGGTATTTTTTTCATTTTTTTGTTTATTGCACTTTCACGTTCGATACGGGATATGTAACTAAGGTATTGTTACGTGTTACAAGTGGTATTAAAGCGGTGATGTGATCGGGTGGTTAAAAACAAAGATTTTTTCTCCATAAGGTTTTCGGAGAGGTAACTTTTGTTTTTTGATTTTTGTTCTTGCTTTTTATTGCATGAAATTGATATAAATGTGTTTAGCCTTGAGAAACATGTTGAAAACGAGCCTGGGTGCACGAAAATCCGACCCAAAGCTTGCCAAAAATCACTATTTTCCTGCGAGGGATCACATTACCATCGATGGTGACCAATGACAGGCTCGGGCGTTGTGATTGACACATGTGACACACGCACCAGACACGTAGAGAAATACAGACCGGATGTATGTCTGACACCCAGCGTGTGCTTAGCATGGGCCCCTCTTGAGATGTGCGACTGACGGAATTGCTATAGACAAAAAAACATAAAAAAAATTTCAGATTTTTCGTAAGGGTGCCTCGGGGTGTTTTAGGTCAGTTTTCGGGTCTAGAAAATTTATAAATTGAGTTTTTCCATTTTTCTGAGATTATTACATTAATAATAAATTAAAGTTTAACTCCATAAAAGAAATGAAGGCGTTTCGCCTCCGATTTTGACTTTTTGAGTGAATTTTCATACTTTGGACATCACACGAGGGAGATACTTCAAGTTTGCATGTCTCGGGTTTTATGTTCAATGCTCGAGATTGAATGATAGTTACTCAAAAAAGGGATTTAAGACATTCTGAAGCCATTTTTGAGTGAATTTTTGTGCAACAAACTTGCCATAAGGGAGATTCATGAGGTTCTAGTGTCTCAGGTGATCGGTTTAGTGTCTGATGATGCATTATAGTCGCTCTAATGAGATTTTTCCTTTTGCGAAAGTATTAAATGAAGTTTTCAAATAATGTCTTCAGCATAAGTGTGTGACAATGAGACTATGCGTTTGGGTTTTTGTATTTGTTGATGTTACATTGTCACATTCCCATAAATAATGTGAGGATAACGTAAAGATGTATCCCTTGTGTTTGTAGACTTTTTGAGTGCTAATGAAGATGTAGTCACCATAGTGGCCTTTTGAGTCAGTATTTTGGATTATTCTGCTTACACGTTAGGGGATGTCTCTGGTCTCATATTTGGTTATTCTACCCACAAGTATTGGCTTTACATGAGATTTTGAGATGTGCATAAAGGCATTGGATAGAGGAAAGTCGTTGCTTGAATGATCTATTCGTCCACAGGTGGTAGTGCTATGAGAGTTGATAGTTTGTACTTTGATCACTTTTGTGTGGAGGTCTAGTTGCATATATTATGTATTCAGCACATAGGTGTTTCATAATATGTGTGACCGGATTCTTAGTAAAGATACTATTTAATGGCTTTAAGTATTGTTGTTATCCTACATTTGTGCTGATTTAAATATTATCATTTTACAGTCACCTTTTCGGTCAACAATATCAGTGTCACCATTGAAACCCTAACTAGTTTCAATACAAAGAAGTGGATAGATGATGTATTAAATGTTTTGGAGATAGCTGAGGTTGATATGGTCATACGGACGGATAGGCCATCTCCACCTACATCCATGAGCTTGAGAGCTCACAAAGTAGCCTATGAAGCCTGAGATTAGTCTAACATATTATGTCTTATGACCATTAAAAGATCCATACCTAAACATCTACTAAGTGGACTTATAGACACAGACATAGCGAAGGAGTTTCTTGGAAATGTCTCTCAGAGGTACACAGTCTTACCTAATGTTGAGACAAGTGCCTTGATGAAAGAATTATTCTCCATGTCGTATACAAGAGAAGGGGGAGTAATGGAGTATATATCAAGAATGATTCATCTTCATAGTAGACTGAAGATGCTAAATATTCTTCTTCCTAATGTCTTCATAATTTACTAGACTCTGAATACACTCCCTCTAGAGTTTATTAATCTGGTGATGACATCTTATTTGATGGATGAAGAATGGGACTTCAATGCTTTGATTGCCAATTGCGTTGTTAAGAAGGAGAAACTCAAGCTTGTTACGCCTACTGCCCTTGAAGCAACTAAAGGGAAAGAAAAGATGAAGTCTACTAAGTTCAAAGGTAGAAAGACTAAATATTCTCCACATACTGATGCTGGTCAATCCAGTGCTGGTAAAGGTCCGCATGACATAAAGAAGCTAGCAATACAAGGTCTAAAAGGAAAGACTAAGACTATAAGGTAACTCCTTGGCTTATCAATTTAAGAATCTAATTTGTGATAGTCGCATTAAGTACTTGGTGGCTATATAGTGGAATATCTGATTATGGTGCTTCCATAATGCAAGGGTTTATATCTAGGATAAAGCCAAATAAAGGGAAGGAGAAACTGATGGTTCACAGTAATGAAGAAGTGTATGTAATATCTATAGGGGATGTATGTACTGAACCTTGTTGCAAGGTTCATTTTGGTTTTTACACGACACATTTTATATGTGATCTTTGTATCAATTTTGGACAAAGAAGGTTGACGTTTTGTATTTAATGCTTTTGTCGTACAGTTGTGTTTAATACAAAACATAATAGTATAACTTTCTTGTCATATGGTTTATATAGAATGTGTCTTATCCCTAATTAGATATATACTTCTTTATATCTTGCTAAACAAGTCGTGAAAAGCAAAACCCTGATGAATGAAAAGTCATACATGGTATGGCATAAATGTTTAAGCCACATTTCCAACTTGAGAGATTGATTAAGGAAAGCATTCTCTCAATTTTAGATTAGTATGATTTGGGAACAGGTGCTGACTGCTACAGGGGTAAGTTGACTAATAAGGATATTGAGGTTAACCCATGCTTTTGACTTGTTTAGTCTGATACATATAGATATCAGTAGACCTTATACAGTTGCATTGTGCAATTCTAAATGTATTCTAACATTTGTTGATGATTATTCTCATTACAATTATATGTTCTTGCTTAAAAATTAAAGGTTGAGAATCAATTGGGAAAATCCATCCAAAGTGTCAGATATGATCATGGAGGAGAGTATCATGACAAACATGGTGTTAAGGACTTGAAAAGGTCCTTTTGCCAGATATATGGAATCAATTAAAATAGTGACTAAATTCACTATGCCTAGTAATTATGAGCAAAATGGTGTGTTACTGAAATGCATAACAACACCCTAAGGGACTTGAAGAAGTCGATGTAGAACAGGGCTATTCTACCTGATTATGTAGAAGTTTGGAAACCCAACCTTGCACACATTCGTTTATAGGACTGCCCTACTGAGGTAGTATAATCCTTATAAAGAAAATTTGCATACCCGTTCCATTCATTTCTATTTAGTAAGATATCTTGACCACTTTAAAGACAACAGATTTTACTATAGAAAATGAGGGACCAGAATAGTGGAATCATAAACAACTAAGTTTCTGGAATATTATGTCTATGATGATGGTGGGCCCTTTGACCCTTCAGATGATAGCAAAGCAGATTCTACAGTTATTATGTACTCGCTACTCATACAATTAGATCCGGTGGATCTAAGTCTTTATACCATACCTGTACAGGAATATGAACTCATACATGTACACATAAAGGTACCTGAGGGTACAAGATCTAATGCAGTTATGTAAATCCACTAGAGTGAGATGACCTACTATCCTATCTCATTACATAATTTATTATGTGAATAGGATTATGATATTAGACATGTTATGAATCCAGTTACTTTTAGAAGCTGTTTATGGACTTAATGCAAATTTATGGTGGGATGCAATGAATGATGAGATGCAATCCATGAAGCATAGTAAGGTCCGGGAGTTAGTTGATTTGCAGCGAAACTACAAACCTGTCAGTTGTAAATAAAGTTTAAAACCTAAAAGATTTTGAGATAAAGTTCAACAGTTTATGGGCTAAAGGAGAGGGGCGTGAGATTGAAAGTGAGATAAACAGTAGATGGGGCTTTAGAACTTAATTCGTCCCATCATACTACAGTAGAGAGCTGGGAAGAGCAGAGGCGACTTGGTGTGGCTAGAAAAGAGAATAGGAGTGGCGATAGAGAAGAGAACAGAGTGGCGGCAGAGTAAAGAGTAAATAGTGTAAGTGGACCATAAGTTTTAATTGTCAAATCAATAAATAGGAATAGGAGTGTGGAGAAGAGAAGCTTGTCGTAAGTGAAGAACAAAGGGGGTTTTCGGTAGGGTATTTTTAATGGGGGTTGAACCATTTTTCCAAGAGAGACCTATAGAGGGGTAACACCCTGACGTCGGTTCGGAGGTGACATCGACCCCGACGACCTGAGTTAAGTATATTTTCTTATTTTTATTATTTCTTTCTCTCATTAGAAATTAATTATGTTATCCTATGTTAATTGATTTAGGTTTTGTGTATGGATAACCGAATTTTTGTTATTGTTCGGTTATTTATGTATGAACCCATTGGGATTGTAAAAGAATAATTTTAATGCGTTCATTGAATCGTTTGATTGCATACCCATTGCTAGAATTTCAATTGTTATATTGAAATTCATATGTAGCAATTAATGATTCGTAATCATTAGGGATAACATGACCTAGGTTAAATGACGCATCATATGTAATTGTTGCCTTGATTAATTGGTTTTCCTAATTCGTAATGCTACTGTCTAATTAAATCTAGAGATAGTATCCTAGGTTATTCAATGGTTAGGTTTAATTAACGATCGTTTCTTGATTAAACAAAACCTAAGGGAAAATTTGGGTTAATTATTAACCCACAATTAATAGTTTCTAGGAGAGGTTTGAGAACAACAAATCAATGAAATATGTTTAATTAGGGTGTAGGCCGAAATTGAACCAAAGAACCGAATCCCTATCGAATTCCCCAATTTTACTATTTTTCACATATTTTCTTTAATTTGTTTTTATTAGTTAGTTTCGTTTTATTTTCTTATTCCAAACCCCAAACCCCCACCCCATTTTTCCTAAACACAGATTAATTTCATTTCATAAGCTAACTGAACACTCCCTGTGGGATCGACCTAGACTCACCACTGCTACAGTAGTAGTTTAGTTATTTTATTTTGACCAGTGTTACGGCGCGCAGATCAATTTTGACGTCGTTGCCAGGGAGTACGGTGTTTTAGTTTTTGTTTGTGATTTAATTGGTGTTTTGTTTATATTTATTGGTAAATGATTTCTTTTCAATTATTTCGTGATCCTTTCTTTATTCTGTTTCATGTTTGTGATAAAAAAAATCTATATGGATGGAAGTAATTTCTTTTATAACTCATATTCTTAATCTTATAACAATGTTTGGTCTGACCAACCTAACTTTTGTTATGAATGGGATAATCATTAGAATTACTTCCATGATAGTTTGCAGAACGCACATCAATACAGACCAAAAACTTTCTATCACGACTCCGGTCCATCTTTGGAAGAGTTGATTAATATTGTGAACGCTAATACTTTGCAATTGCAGCAGAATACTCTACAATTCCAATAGGATGGAGGGCAATTTCCAAAAACTACATAGTTTAGCACCCAAGATTCGAAGAGCCAATACGACTCAGGTACATCTCTAGAAGAAATGCTTAATATTATGGCTGCTAATAATCTTCAAATTCAACAGGATATGCAACAGTTCCAACATAATATGCAACAGCTGTTTCAACAAGCTATACAATAAATTCGAGAGGATGCTCTGCAATTCCAGCAAGATGCATTGCCTCGATGGGGAGATATCAATCATCTGGAACCACAAAGTGAAGAGGAGCAGTTGTATCGGCCCAAGGTGTACCTAATAGATGTTTGTGCAAAAAATTTACAAAGTGATGAGGAGCTTGAGAATTTTGAGGTCAACCCTCAACGAATTGCTTGTGTAGAAGAACCTGAGGAGGAGCTCAAAGCAGAAAAAGATACATCTTTTAGCTTGGAGGTAAAAACTGAGTTCATAATTATTGTTAAAACTAACTCTTTACCTTTACCTAGCAGGTTAGAGAATTAATTGAAGAAGAAAAAGGTAAAGAGATGTTCGAAATATTTCTGGAGTTTACGAACTCAATTGAGATTGAGAATCTGAGGATAGGGAAGACGTTGAATGGAAATGATGATCAATTAATGCCCTATCCAAAACAACCTCTTGTGGAAGTGGCGCTAACTGTAATACTTGAAGATCACAATTTTGTCACGTGAGGGGAAGGAGTCGAGCCAACGACCCTAAACAAAGGCGCTTCTTAGGAAGCAACCCAAGGGAAGTAAAATTTTGTTTTACAATTCCGCATTTATTGTTTATATGCATATGTGTTTCTTTGTTACTTGTTTTTAAATTTTCAACCAAAATTAGAGAAAGAATAAAACAAACAAAGAAACATTTGCTCGTTTTCTATTACTTCTAGGGTTATTTAATCATGATTAGAGTGTGAATTAACTAGAGAATTTCATAGCAACTTTGGCATGTACTTTTGCTCTTGTGATTGGTTGATGTGCATTATCTTTAGAAGAAAGTAGTGACTAATGGTAGACAAAGTTGGTAAGATTTTGAGCCTTATTTGACTAACATATTCATATCAGTCTCATTGTCTTTTGATAATGTGTGACCTTCATGACATGTACATCCTAATTTTGCCTCGAATTTCTGTTCAAGACCATATTTTTATCACAAGCATTAACATGAATATGATTAGGCATTCTTTGCTTTTCATAAACTACATTAGCCAAATAACCTATCCTATTAACATGATTTTTCCCTTGATAAAACCCTTTGAGCTTTATACCTTTCTTTTTGTATCAACCACATTACATGCTTTAAACTTAACCAAATGTCCTACCAAAGCCATAAAGCTAGTGGAGCATTTGTGATTGGTGAGTTTGTGGATGTACAAACGTGTAAGTGTGGGGGTGTACATATATGTGGATTAGCTATAATGATTGGGATTTTATTTTATGTCTTATCATTGAAATTTCCATGTTAATGTAGTTTCTTTTGATATTAAAAAAAAAGAGAAAAGAAAAGAAAATGAAAAAGAAAGAAATAAGAAAAAAAAATAAAAAATTTGTTTAAATAAATGTATCTAGGAGCATGTGCATATTTGTTGAAAAGTTGTTTATGATTAATGCATTCTCCTAAGTTATGATGAATGAGTTATTTGAGTATATTGGATATGAGGTAGACGTTGGTTTAGAAGGTTCACTCTTGTGGTTTCAATGTATTGTTGGCATAAATTATATGAGTGATTCCTTTGTATTGGTATATGCTTTATATGGTTGGTGTGTGAGAGTTGAATGGGGTTGTGTAATATAAATGTTACATTCGTCATAGCTGACAATACCTAGTTTTTGATTGAGTGTTACTTTTGTTTCACTGTTTTTGGTGGCTTTCATGCTACTTGACCTAAATACATCTCACCTTACCTTTGCCCACATTACAACCCTAAAAAGTCCTTTGATTCATGATTTTGCATGTGAATTTTAGTGGTGAAGAAATGAAATGATATGCAAAGTTCTAGATTGTCATGACCATGAATGGTGTTGAGTGTACCCGTTGGTATATTTTAGTTTAATATATTTTCCAGGTCTACCATTAGATTGCTTAGTTTTTAAAGTTATTGAATGTTGATTGATCATGAGTAAAAGCTTCGAATGTTGAATTTTTGCTATGATTTTTGAAAGTCACTCATCTTTGGTTGTGATTATATAGTCTTGGAAAATATGGGAATTGAGTAAATGTTTAGTCTTTGAGCTTAATTTGGATGTTTTTCCCGAGGACGGCCAAAAGCTAAGTGTGGGAGAAATTGATATGTTTTTAATTGCTGAAACATTTAATCATTTACACTTAAATTATTGACATGAAATTGGTTAAGATACTCACTTTAATTCATATATGATTGTAGGTACAATTTGGAAACAAAGAAATTAAAATGAGTCGAAAGCACTATATTTGAGCCGTTTTTCGAAGATTAATTTTTGCTTATCTTCATAGAGCAAGACAAAGAAAATTAAAGAAAGAAGAAGACAAGAAAAAAATCTCAATTGCTCACAGCAAAGAATAAAAAAAAAAGAGAAGCTTAGCATGGAAATTGCATGTCCCATACATGTTTAATTAATGGAGCAACAGACAGAAAAAAATGAGAAACAAGTTAAACATGAAAATACAACAGCTGGAATGAAGCAAAAACGGTAGTATATGTTGGAAGCAGAAGGAGTAAAATGACAGAGCAATGTGAAGGAGCAGAAATGCAAATGTGAAGCAGGTGAAACGACAACACAGTGGAGAAAGTAGTTTGCGTTTCACGCAGACGACGTCTGCATTAGTGGAAGCCGAATTTTCTTAGAATTTATTTTATTAAATTAAAAAGCATGAATATAAGTAGAATTCATGAATTAGAAAATTTGAGAGTTTAATTTGGTCAATTATTATTTTCGTGTGGTAGCATAGATCAAAAGGAAGAGTTAGAATTAAGATAAGGAGTTAAGAGGAATTAGATTGAATAAGGAAGGGTAAGATAGGAAGGTTAAAATTTTGTCTTAAACTAATAACACAAGAAGAGAAGAGAGTCGTGAGTGTTAAGAAAGAAGAAGAGAGAAAGTTGTAGAAGAAACTAGAAGAAGAGAACGTGAAAACTGAAGCATAGAAAGAGAAGAGGAAGGAAAGAGCAAGGAGAACGAAGGGGAAGAAGATTATCAACTGAGTTTTCCTTTTTAGGTAAACCTTATTATTCTCTTTGTTTTGATAGAAGAAGGAAGTAGAGAAGATAGGTTATGTTCTGAAAATTAAGAGAAAAAAAAAGAACCGAAATTCTTCTCCTTAGATTTTTATAAACCTTGACTAGATCTTAGTTCTTCTAGTTAGATAAACCAAGAATATATTAAGTTTAAGCACATTCATGAATATTTAAGCTTATGGAAGCTTTATTCTTGTATGATGATTAAATGAAAATATGTTTGTTCTTAGGGAACCAAGATTATCAAAGGCAAGAACAACAGGAAAGACAAAGTTGATCTTGGAAATATCAAGTAACTAGGTGGGTAATATGATTATAGTTTTGTGATGATGAACTGAAATTATTTATTAGTATCTGTATTTAAATGATTGCTTTCACTCATTGTGAATGTGGGAAAAATATTATGTGAATGTAATATCATGATTGTTATGTAAGACTTCTACTGCTTTTGTATTGTTGAAAAACAAAAAAATTCAAGAAGCATGAAATATATTAATATGTTATGAAATATGTATGCATTAGAAAATTTGCTTATATGGGTAAGAGAAATACCATTCTGTTCGTCACGTGCACGTTGACCAAAAGCCTTCTCCTGGCTGCCCGCTTGTGGCATATGAGCTCTAAAAAATGGACTCATTCTATTTATAGTGTAAACTTCGGTTTCGCCATTCTGTTTCATGGGATTCTCTCAAGCCATTATATTTGTGCATTACATCTTAATTTGCTGAATATGGAGCATAATTGAATGCTATTTTTTGATGATTAAATGAAACATATGACCCAATTTGTGAGATAATGTGTTCTGGTCTATGTAAATTCTCAAATTTAGAATGTGAATGTTGTGATTTGTGAAATTAAAATAACACTGTGTGTGTGTGTGTGTGTGTGTGTGTGTGTGTGTGTGTGTGTGTGTGTGTGTGTGCTAGATTTGTGTGTGGTTCATTATCATTGGCTATAAACATATTAGCCACTGAGCTTCTTAGCTCACCCCACAAATTTTTCCACTCTTCAGGTACAGATAAAGCAGATCACTGAACTCTTGCAAAGCTTTGGCAACTCCAAAAATTTCAGATTGTTGTAACTAGTTAGTTTAGAGACTTTTGGTACTTAGAAGCATATCATGCATGAGCATTCAAGATTTTAATTTTTATACTATGCTACTGATGAGGCTTCTGATATGAAGTATGAAGATGTGCACCAACTCTATTTTGTTGAAAATTGACAGTGAAAGTTGCAAAGATTCTCTGTTATATATGTGTAAAATTTTCTTTTCTGTTAAGTTGTCTTTATGGCTGGGAATGAGATTATTGGTTGTTTTATAATCTTTTGATGGGTTTTTTAAGTAAATTTTTTAAAGGGAGTTTTGTCTGTATGAATTTAAATGTTGGATACGGGTCTTTTGGTTATAGTTAATAGATATATATATTGATAGTAGAAAGAAAAGAGGAAAAATGGGGAAAATGTGATCTAAAACTTTGAGGAATAAACTGTATTGATCTAGTTAGAATTTGAAAATTTGTCTTTATGAAAGTTGCAGATCTTTTTCTTAGCTTTCCAATGATATAAAGTTTGTAATTTTTGAATTTTTGGATTGAAAGTTATGAAGTTTTAAAGTTGGAATGCACGAATGCTTAAGCACAATCGCGACAAACTTGATTTTTCACGACTGTTCACTGAAAGTCGCGATCGTGCTTAAACACGATTGCGACAAACCTCGAATTTCTACCACTGTTCACCATTTGTCGAGATCGTGCACAAGCACGATCGTGACTCCCCTTTTGTCGTATCTGTCACAGGCGTGAGAAATTTTTCTCACGCCCGTGACTTTTCCTTTTCTGCTTCTTCTTTTTATTTCGTTAATTCATAAGAGGATTTATTTGTTTTACTTCCCATTTTTGACTTCTTATTATGTTATTTTATTTTATTATTAATTGTTTATATTAAAAAGGGTCCTTTCATGACTTTTTTTAGTTTATTTGCATGCCAAATTTATTCTAGGCTATTTATTTTAATAATTTGTGTATTTTATTTTACTCCCACCAAGGAATTAAATTCTTTTTGTTTTGATATTAATTATAAATATAATTATTTTATTTTAAAAATACTCCAATTTTGGCTCCTTGACTCTATGAAATTGGAACCGAGACCCGAAGCCAACAAACGAGCTCACGGGAGAGTGTGAAAAAAGAAGGGGTTGGGTATGTCCTACTAACACAGAATGTCAAACGACATCGTTTTTCGTTAAACAAACGACGTTGTTTCCACTTTTTTAAATGACATAACATTGATAATGTTAAACAACGTCGTCTTTTCAACGACATACAATGTCATTTTTGTAATGATATAATCGAACCACGACCCCCCCTCTTTATACATTTGGCGACGTTTGACATTATCTAACGTTGAAAGACGACGTTATTTTCCTTTAAATTTTTTAAGTCTACCATTTAGTGACGAATTCTGAAATTCGTCACCAAATGTTTGACAATAGGTGATGATTTTGCAAAATTGTTATCAATAAATAAAATTTTTTAATTTTTACAATTTTAGTTTTTTAAAATTTAACATTTTTATAAAATTTTAAACAATTTATTCATAATAAATAGAGTTTTGTTAGACCACATCAAATTTTCATATCATATATATTAAAATTTTAAAACAAAAAGTATAAACGACGTTTGTTATTGTCATTTTACTTAACAACAAACAACATCGTTTTTTTCTAGGTTAGTAACACAAAAATCAAGTTGTCTTAATTTTCGTGTTAACTGTCGTATATTCGCTTCATAATTGGTTGAAGAACCATCATTTTGTCTTTTATGGTCATCTCCTGTCTTGTAGTTCTCGCTATCGATGAAGCATCTTGTTTTATGTTGGTATGTATTGTTCTTCTTTTCTGTTACTAAGAACCCTCTTTGTTGTGCTATATTTTTCTTCTACATCCCAAAGTTAATGTGGGTTTTGTGTTCTCCAATTGGTGTATGGGTTTACCTTTCTGTTTGTGTTTCGAAAATGGTGAATTGTGTTTCTACATTGGATGACGATGGGTAGACATTTTTTTCCCAACCTCTGGTTGTTGTTTGAGGAAACCCTCCTAACTGTTTGATGGAAGGTATGTTAGAGATTCAAGGCGTAATTTGCAATATATGTTTATGTAAGACATTTGCCATATGGTTCCTTTTACACCAAACCTGTACCACTATTAAAATTTAGTAATTTGACTTATCATCGACAAACTAACATAACTGATCACATTGACATGGAATGTAGAAAAGTGTCCTATGCATTAGTTCTTTCCATCGAAAATTCATTTGTGGGATTTGATTACCAAACGAATTTTATTTAACATAGTAATTTTATGATGTATTGAATTTTTATAATTAAACTATTAACATCAATTCATCGAGTAATGTCGACGTGGCGACTGGTTTCCGATGCCGAAAACAAGCTCCGATGGGGGCAATGTGGGAAAATTCTACTTAGTGTAGAAAAAAATTGAAGCAGATATTTCATCATCGTACACTAATCACCGCTTGCCTTCCATGACTGATATTCTTCTTCAAGGTTTTTAGTATCGTCTAAATTACCTCTTGTCCTCAATTATTTGTATCTTATTTGTATCATAGTAAGCTATTAGATGAACGTTTGATTGTATATACTATGTCTTGTGTAAAACTTACTCCAATCTTCAAAAGAATATAGATGAAAATTGAAACAATGGCAATATCCTGATGGCTGGTATAGGATTGAGGCAATCAGTTGTTTTTGATCAATCGTCGATTCCAATTACTATATCTGCTCAATCAGATATACAGGTCTTCGAATTTAGCTTCATAATATAGTTTCACTTAACTAGCTATTTAAGTTCCATAATAATTGTGTCTTAGGTGAAATGCATCGGATTAGCAGTTCATCTAATTCAGTGATCCATACTGCATCTGGGGATTCATTCACTGTATCCTTTACAAGTTTAGCTATAGCCGAGAAGTTGTTGGAAGAATGTGCCAATAACCCAGCACCTGCAGGAAGATATTTGACGTTTTCAACTAATTCCTTCGAACATGCAAGGACTCTTATTGAGAATCCAAACATAGCAAACTCATTTATCGTTACCGACTCTTATGTCACTTAGAATCAAAAAATAATCGTTTCATTTTCTTTTCGATGGAATAAGCGTGAAACTTTATTTATTGTTATGTTTGTAAAAATTTTGGAAACAACTTATTTACTACTAAGGAGTAAGGCTACATATAATTAGACCTCCCCAGACCCCACATGTCAGTGGGATTCAAACTGAGTGTTGATGTTTTTGTTTTTGTTCTTATTGTTATATGTCTGTAATAATTGTTAAACGTCTAATTATAATCTTTTATTACTTGGCTGTGTATATGTACTAAAGACTTATTCT
>JANZXP010008956.1:0-14298 GCA_027576715.1 Erythroxylum flavicans
CAAAGGGAGCAAAGCATGTTTTTGTGGGGAACAATGCAAGCCTTGAAGTAGAAGGGATAGGAACTTGTAGAGTTCCTCTAAACAATGGACATTTGTTGTTAAATGAAGATATGTACCTAAGATTTGTAGAAACTTGGTTTCTGTATGTTCCTTGTTAAAGTTCAGATATTACTTGAATTTCTTTAATAAATCTGTGGATATTATTAAAGATAATGCAGTCATGTGTTCTTATTTAGTAAACAACGGGTTGTTTGAATTGAATGCAAGTGTTACTACTTCTAGTTGCTATATAACTGAGGTTACTACTGAGATGACTTGGAATGAGCATTTGCGACATATTGGACAAGAAAGGATGACTAAGTTGGCCACACGTGGCTTACTTGGATCATTGTCCAAGGTCTCTATATCAAGTTGCCAATCATGTCTTGTTGGCAAGGCCACAAGAAAGCCTTTTGGCAAGGCAACTAGAAGTCAAGAAGCTTTACAATTAGTTCACTATGATCTTTGTGGACCAATGAGAATTGTATCTAGACCTGGGTTTAAATACACATTCATTGACGATTGTACTCGATTTACCCATGTGTTCTTACTAAAGCACAAATGTCAAGCATTGAGGTGCTTTGAAACATACTTGCACTTAGTGGAGAATCAATTGGATAAGAAGATCAAGTCATTGAGGACTGATCATGGTGGCGAGTGCATGTCAAATGATTTTAAGGAATTTTGTGACCAAAAGGGCATTGTGAGGCAACTCATACTTTGTTGGACTCCACAGCAAAATGGAGTAGCCAAAAGGAAGAATAGGACTCTTATGGATATGGTGCGATCCATTATGGCTAAGGTCAAATTAGATATTGCCTATTGGGGTGATGCAGTGCTTAGTGCAATACGTATTTTGAATAGAGTACCCTCTAAGTCTATTGATTCTACGCCATATGAGTTATGGTTGAAGAAAACCCCTAACTTAAGCTATCTTTTTCCTTGAGGATGTGTAGCTTATGTATATGCTACAGATAACCCTCTTGGAAAATTATGCCCTAGAGGGAGGAAGTGTGCATTCCTTGGTTATTTTGAGCATTCTAAGGGGTATGTATTCTTGGATGTAAGTCACAAAATTGGAAATGTCTTTGAATCAAGAAATGCTAACTTTATTGAGGATGAGTTCCTTAAAGTTGGTGAATGTTGTGATTTAGATGCGTTGGTTGAGACTTTTGCGGAAGGTCAGTCTAGTGCTTTGGAAGCACCATTGACTACACCTTCCGTGGTGGAAGTTCCTCAACAAGAGGCTATGCAAGTGCCTCCTACATCCCCACTTGTTAATGAACAATGAGAAGAAGTTCTTGATGAACAAGTTCAAGAGGGAGTTTAGGGAGTTCAAGAACCATATGATCAGGCTATAGGGCAAGATCATGATGAGCCTTCGCGCATGCCTAATTTGAGACGTTCAAATAGGCAATTGCACTTAGTAATATGCAAGAAGCTCTTGAAGGTGTTCACAAAGAGAAGTGGCTAATGGCAATGCAAGATGAGATGAATTTGATGCATCTCAATGAGGTTTTGTACTTAGCTGAATTACCCCTGACCGAAGGGCTATTGGGAACAAGTGGGTTCTCAAGATAAAATTGAATTCTGATGGTACTATTGAAAAGTACAAGGCCTGATTGGTGGCCAAAGGATTCGCATAGAAGGAGGGTATAGATTTTAAGGATACCTTCTCTCCTATTATAAAATTCAATTCCATCACATTATTACTTGCTATTGTGGCTGATCTGGACTTGGAATTGTATCAAATGGATGTAAAGATTTCCATTCTCAATGGTTATTTGAGAGAGGAGATTTACATGCAACAACTGAGGGGTTTGTTGAAAAGGGCCAAGAGTGTGCAACATATGCTATCATAGTTATGCAACTCATGCAATTATACTTATGCATTCATCTCTTTCCTTTAGCTTCGAACTACTAGAAAATTTAATAAAACATGATCATCTAAAAGGAGGATACTCCAGTCCCATTTCTCCAGAGACCTTCGACAGCCAATTAAGAAGACCATAATAATCAATATGAAAGATTGAGTGTGATGTGAGAAAGAAACCAAGTGCACTCGAGGTTTAATACATTCATAAGTTTTATGAGTTAAAACTTACAAAGGAGACTAGATGTGATTAAACATGTGTATCAAATATGTCTTGGGGTTTGAGAGGCATAACTTGATTTGTTCAAGCGTGAGGAGAGTGACAATCTTTCATTGTGGGTCTAACAATCACAATGTAAAGAGATTTTGTTTACATGCCTAAGGTCACACCCACAACTCAAAATTATGTTCTTCAACAATTATTTGTTTTCGGCTTTGTATGTCCACTTGTTGAGTACACTCTGTTTGAGTGGGAGCATATTTTTTAAAATATATTTTTGTGAGAGTGGGAGCTTGTTGGAATTTTATAGCATAAGTGCTACACATTTCATTTGACACCCAAGATATATTTGAAAGTGCTTGGGTTTCATGCAAGGAGCTAACACTCAGCTCAAGGGAGCTCAATGAAGCTCGTGTAAGCTATAAGTGGCTTGACATGACTTTCCCTTAGCTCAAGTGTCTGAAGCTAGTTTAAGGTGAGCTCATGGGAGCTCATTAAAAAAGTTAATAGCTAGAAAGCTAGGGATAAGCTCAATTGGACTTAATTGAGACTACCCCAGCTCATCTTTAGTTCTTGGGAATTGAAGCTAGCTATAAATGTGTTCACACTAGTTAAGCTAGAAGAGCTAATTAAGGGGCATGAGTTGGAGTTGAAACACAAAGCTTAATGCGCAAAATTGGTGGTGCTAGATGAAGGAATCTAGTGTGCTTGAGTGCAAAATGGACACTAGGGTATACCATGAGCTGTAGCATGCCATAATGCATCTTCTTATGCATGCACTTAAAGTGCAAGTTCATTGTCTCCACATAGATACATGAATTCGGCCAAGAAAGGATGTATTCGGCCAAGAGGTTGAATTCAACCAATGGGGAAGATTCATCATGTACCTTGCCTTATAATGAGCATACATGAAACCCTTTCACCAAGGTATGTGTACTTTAGATGAAAGGATGTGTTGTTTCGACCAATGGTTATGACCATTCGGCCAAAAAGGAGTTCATGTACAAGAATGAATGGTTATGACTGTACCATCATAACTTTAAGTGAAGATACAACTCTTTGCCCAAAGGATGTGTCCCTTGGCTAAGAGTCATGATGTTTCACTAAGAGACATAACTCTTGGAAGAGTCATGATATTTCGCTAAGCGGCATAACTCTTGGAAGAGTCATGACTCTTCAAAAGCACCTTTTGGTGGCCTATAAAAGGGAATTTAGTAGTTCCTTTGAGGGTGTTTTTTTTCTACACTCTTCTCCCTATCTTTGAGCTGAAAACACTCCCTTCTTTCAAGTCTTCATATGCCGAAGCACTCTCCCATAAAATAGTTGTTAAGCTTATTAAGAGCATTGTGGGTGAACCATAAGGATTGCTACTTTCACAAGTTAGCAGCTCTTCTGACCTTAGTGTGTTGTGATGAGAATGGTCTACTCCATCCATTCCAACCACGACAAGTTTGAGAAGAAGGAGAAGCCATAGTGGATCTCCACAAGGGAGGCAAAACATCAAGCATGCAAGGAGTTATTCTACTACATTTCAAGTTAGTATATCATCTTACCCTTCTTAGTAACATGTGTAGGATCTTGTATGCTTATGAAATCATGAGATTTCTTGTTTGAGTTATGATCTAAAATCAACAAGATAAGGTCATATAAATCTTGTAGGTTAGGGTCAAACCTATCATGGGATTCTTAAAAAAAAGTTTATACATTCTTAGGGATTTTGATTAGAAATATATTTTAATCAATCAAGGATACATGCTATATATCTTGAGAAAGAATATAGTTGTAATTTCAGAATTTCTATCGATTCGAGAAATTATGATTAAACATTAAATCAAGATAAATTCAAGCGTTCAGAAGTCTTATAAGGGATTCGTCATACTTTTATCTATCAGTTGTTTTTTGATGATTATTAATTTTTATTTTTGTTTATTTAATTATATCTTTCAATCAACCACTTGTTTTATTAGAATAGATAATAGAAAAAGTTAGTACTATTCATTATATTCAAACTCATAAAATCTATACTATAAAAAAGATAGTTTCACTTATCTCAGTAATTTATTTTAGTATTTATTTTTTAAGGTATATGAAATCATATATAAATGTGTGGAGCCATCCTCACTTAAAGCAATCATCGGTAACTTTTGAAGTTTAAATGTGTGGAGCCCCCGTCACTTAAAGCACCCATCGGTAACTTTTGAAGTCTTTTCTTATTGGAAACGAGATCCTTTATAAACTTAACATATTTTTTCATCCATGAAAGAGGTTTAACAAAAGGATTTGTCATATGGAATTGCTTAAAAAGTTGTAAAAAGTCATCAAATTTACCTTTCTCAAGTCTATTTTGGTATGGAATTTTTTAATTGGTACACTCCAACAACTTTCTTCTCTGACTCCTATGTCTCCTTCACGTTCTTATCCTTCTTTTCTTGTTCAGAGGCCATTTCCATCTTTTCTTTCTATTCTTTTCAACTTTCACTTCCTTTTCACTGATTTGAACCTCAAGGATGAGCCTTAAAACCCAACAATCGCACAATTGGAAGCAACAAATCTAAGAAGGCTAAAACAAGTTTAGGATAGATAAACCTTGACCCGATGTCTATAAAAGACAAGAACCAAAGTTATAGGATAGGTTTTGAAAGCTACAAGATAACAATCTTGAGAAGTTCACGAGTTCCCAAAAGAACCAAAAGAGAAATTAACCTCAATGAATTTTGAATTTTTCTGAATTATCTTGAACAATATAATGCTTGCATTTATATAGGCATTATTTTTTGAGCTAATTAAGGTAAGAAATAACCCTAATTGAATAATTTAACTAGACTCAACAATCAACCATTATTTAAGCTAATCATAGTGTGAATACAATCCTAATAATCAAAACACCTTATTTGAATGAGTTAATTAAGGTAAGAGCTAATTAAGGTAAGAAATCACTCCTAATTTGTTGAGACAGCTTGCACACTTTTTTAAATGCCACCCATGAATCTTGCTCAGTTTGAACTTGTCTTGGAACACTTGGAATAGATTGAAATAACTTAGACATTCATTGAGCTTCTTGAATCAGCTTGGATTAGATTTATTGGGGCTTGAATACTTTCCAAGCTAATTAGAGCTTGTTCAGTCCATATCCCTTCAATTAACCCATTTATAAATTCATTTACCTTTTTAGTTCTAGCTCTTATAATTGGACCTCCTTTAATGCTCAATAGATCCTTTTAAGCTTTGCTTAGGCCAGCTTGGTTCTCATCATGTAGCTAGTACAACCTTGGTAGAGAAGCTAAGTTTACCTACTACAAAGCACCCACGACCATATAAACTTCAATGGTTGAATGATTGTGGGGAAATTAAGGTAAACAAGCAAGTGCTAGTTTCATTCTTAATTGGACGGTATAAAGATGAGGTTTTGTGAGATTTATTGCCTATGCATATTGAACACATTCTTTTGGAAAGATCATGACAATATGGTAGGCATGCAATGTGATAAAAATGGCATTCAAGATGCTACAAGAAGCAATCTAGGTGATATAGAACTAATTCCAAATATGGAAAGTTTTCGGGTTCCAAATAAGGAAACTTCACCAAATTTGGAAAATGGAACTAAAGAGCAAGGAGATACCATGGGAAATCATATTGAGGCTGTTCAAGAAAAACAAGATCATTTAAGTGCCAACATGGAAGGTTTTCCCACTATGGAAAGTTTTGTCGGTCTAGTCAAAAGGTCCCGAGCAAAGCGTCTGAAGGAGCAACTCTAAATTTATTTGCAAAAACATGTTGAAAGTCGGCTATCTAAATATAGAAAGTCCATATATGGAAATGTTTTGGAGCCTAAGTATGTTTACATAATTAGGCTAAAAGACTAGTTTGGAGTGTTTGTGTTTTTTGAGCCTGTTTAGGGTCAAATTTGGGTTTGTTTGTTTTGGGCTATTTTTATTTGTCTTCTTTGCTTTAGAATAAGTGAAATAGGCCACATTTCAAGTGGGCCACGTTGGTTTTAGTCATTTCTATTTCCGACTTGATTTATGGGCTTAATTTAGCTTTTTAAGTTAGAATACATGGGCCCTTTATTATTTTTACTTAAGCCCATTCGAAAATCATTAGGTTTAGGATTAATTAAGCATGTTTTAGAGTTTTTGTGGCTGTCATATTCACCTCTCCATCTTCTCTCCATCAGCCACGTCTCTCTCAATATTGAAGATTGTCTTTTCATCTCACCCACCTTCTCCACCACTTTCTCCACATCAGCCATGATCTTTACTACCATGAAGACATTTATTTCAATTTTTATTGTTTTTTCTTACACTATAATGCCTATCAAAAAGGCTATTTTCGGATGTAATAGTAGTCAAGTTGTAATTCGAAATTTTCAGATCTGAATAGAGAGAGTTTTTGCTTTCTTTTATGTTCATACGCAAGGTGTTCTTATTGATTGCAATTGAGTTTATCTTTTGTTATCAATTTTAATTCCTATTTCTTATGTTCCATAGTGCTTAATTGATTAGGGTTCAAGGGGATTTCTGAAAGTTAACTTGAGTTCTTTTCATAGTTGTTCTTGGGTGTAAGAACAAATCATAATCTGATTGCTTTGTTGAGAAACGTTTTCTGATTTGATTGGTAACAAGTTCTAAGGGTCGATTAAGGCTCTTGGGGTTCCGAATCAACAATTTAGTTTCTTAAACAAAGTTATGTCTAAATAAGCAATGTCTAGGCATCAATCCCTGTAGGATCGATGTCTGCTCTTTTTACTACAAGTCACAACTCATTCACTTGCGATTTTTGAGCGTAAAATGAGTAGATAGGTTTTACCATCAACAAGTTTTTGACGTCGTTGCTGGGATTGATTGTTGAGCATCGTGTCTAATTTAGATTACTTTGATTTAAGAGTTTTTGACACTCTTCCTTGTGTATTTGCAAGTGCATGAACACAAGGAGCACACAAAGGATGCAAGAAGTTATTGAAGACGAATTTCCCGACATTAAGAAACACAAAAGAGAAATAAGAAGGGCAAACCGTCTAAATTTTTCAAATCAATATATGGCTAAAGAAGGAGAGCAAAGAGGACTAAAGCGAACATTAATGGATTTCATGAGGCCAGGGTTTAGTCCTCAAGGAGTGGCGAGACCGGTAGTCCAAGCAATTAATTTTGATATAAAGCCGGCACTATTTAATATCTTACAAAACAGTGTGCAGTTTTACGAGCTATCCAACAAGGATCCGAACACCCATATTGCAAATTTCTTGGAGATTTGTGACACATTCAGATTCAACGGAATGTTCGATGATACAATGAAGTTGAGATTATTTTCATTCACGTTGAAGGATCGGCCTAAAGCATGGTACAATTCATTGAATCTAGATTAGATCACGACGTGGGAGCAGCTCACCCAAGCATTCCTCGTCAAGTACTTTCCGTTGACAAAGACGATGAGGATTATCAAGGAGATAACAAATTTCCAGCAGAGCGACGGGGAATCTCTTTACGAAGCTTGGGAGAGATTTAAAGAACCTCAAAGAAGTTGTCCGCATTATAACCTCCCGAAGGAATTTCTACTTCAAACATTTTATAATAGAGTGAATTCGAGCACAAGGGGAACAATTGATACAGTAGCCGGAGGTTCACTAATAAGAAAGACGGTAGAAGCAGCTCATGATCTGTTGGAAGAGATGGCAAGCAACAGCTGGATGTGGTCGAGCGAGAGAAGTAGACAAGGATAGAAGGAACAAAAGGATATGATACATATTGACTCAGTTACTACCTTACAGGGTCAGATCACGGCTCTCACAAAGCAGCTAAACAACATGCAAAGAGTGTCCACCTCAACAATTAAGGCAATACAAGCATAATATGAGCTGTGTGGGGAGAACAACCATAGCTCAGCGGAATGTTTCCTATTGGGAGCTAGTGGGACCGAACAGATAAGCTATTTAGGCCAACAATAGTGAGGTAATAACCTATATTCAAACACATATAATCTGGGTCGAAAAAACTACCCGAACGTTTCTTAAAGTGGTGATAATGCAGATGGCCAATAAAGACCACAAGGACTGCCAGGATTCCAGTAAGATCGAATTGGAGCATTGGAAAATAAGTTGGACAAGTTTATGGAGATGTTTAGTTCCAAACTGTCAGTTCAAGCAGAGAATCAAAAAAGGATGTATGAAAGCTAGGAGGAAAATCAACAGAGGATGAAGGCAAATTTTGATCAGATAGCGAAGAACTATGCCTTATTGATCTATAGCTTGGAAGTTCAGGTACGTCAACTTACTGATGATTTATTTTCTCGTAGTGAAGGTCACGTACCGAGCAATAATGAGGTCATTCCAAAGGAGCAACTCAAAGCTATTACACTTTGGAGTGGCAAGCAAATGGAAGAATTAAGTGTGCAAAAGGACAACCACTAAAAAGAGAAAAGTATGGAGATAGAAGAAGAAAACAAAAAGGGTAGGCCATATGTACCACCATCACTGTACAAGCCCAAACTCCTGTATTCACAAAGAGTGAAGTAACATTAGGTGGATATCCAGTTTTTCAAATTTTTAGAGAAATTGAAGAAGTTACAGATTAATTTGTCACTGGTGGAAGCTTTGACGTGCATGCCCAAGTGTGCAAAATTTTTAAAGGATATACTCACGCACAAGCGTACTTGGGAAGACAATCAGATAGTTACATTGATGGAGAACTGTAGTTATATTATTTTAAGTCAAATGCCTTCAAAATTGCAAGATCCAGGGAGCTTTACTATTCCATGTGTTGTCGGAGATTTTGAATTTTTCAAATATTTATACAATTTAGGTGTAAGTATTAACTTGATGCCTTTGTCTATTTTCAGGAAACTTGAATTAAGAGAGGTCGAACTAACTTTGATGCTGATTCAACTTGCAAATCAATCAATAAAAAGACCATTAGGAGTTGTAGAAGACGTATTGGCAAAAGTGAATAAATTTATAATTCCTGCTGATTTTGTTGTGTTAGATTTTGAAGCTGATAAGAATTGTCCATTAATTCTAGGTAGACCCTTTATGAATACTGGTAGGGCATTAGTTGATGTGCATAAAGGGAAACTTGTGTTAAGAATTGATGATGAACATGTTGAGTTTAACATGACAAAATCTTTGAAGAAATCGATGGACGAAAATGTGTGTATAAAAATTGATGTGGCGGATGAGTATGTGAAGGAGATTAATGAAGTCAATGAGCTGAATGAAGTACACACAGATGAAAGTGCAAAGGTAGAGGATGTATGTGAGGAAGTGAAGCTTCAAAGATTAGAGAGAGCTGGTGCACCTACAACACCTTCTACTGTTAAACCTCCCACTTTAGAGCTTAAACCTTTACCTGCCCATTTGCAATATACCTTTTTAGGAGAGAACCACACCTTACCCATCATTATCTCCAATGAATTAAATTATAAGTAAGAAGAGAAAGTGGTGGAGACTATTAGGAAAAGGATGAGAGCTATAGAGTGGCAAATTTCTGATATTCGGGAGATTAGCCCTAATGTGGTGATGCATAGGATTAACCTAGAAGAAGGTTGTAGAACCGTGAGAGAAAGACAACGAAGCTTAAATCCGAATACGCAAGAAGTTGTAAAGAAGATAGTGGTGAAACTTCTAGATGCAGGAATAATTGACGTTATTTTAGATAGTTAGTGAGTGAGCCCAATACAGTGTATGCCAAAGAAGGGTGGCATGATAGTGATAGAAAATGAAGAAGGGGAAAAGATTTCCAATAGGACTATCACAGGGTGGCGAGTGTGCATTGACTATAAAAAGTTAAATTTGGCAACCAAGAAGGATCATTTCCCTTTACCTTTTGTGGACCAAATGATTAAGAGAGTGGCTGGTCATTCTTTTTATTGCTTTCTAGATGGATATTCAGGGTACAATCAAATATTTATATATCCGAAAGATCAAAAGAAGACCATTTTTACATGTCCATACAGAATTTTTGCATATCGAAGGATGCCTTTCGGTTTATGTAATGCACATACTACATTTCAAAGGTACATGATGGCCATATTCGTAGAAATGAATGAAAACTTTATGGAGGTATATATGGATGACTTTTCTGTTTTTGGTGAGTCTTTTGATCATTGCCTGCTGAACTTAGATAAAGTGCTACAAAGATGTGAGGAGTCACATTTAGTTTTAAATTGGGAAAATGTCATTTCATGGTCCAAGAGGGAATTGTATTAAGCCATAAGATTTCACATAAAGGGATTGAAGTGGATCGAGCTAAGACAGAAGTAATTGAAAAGTTACGCCTCCCTCCAACATCAAGGGTGTCTGACCTTTTCTTAGTCATGCAGGGTTTTACAGATGGTTTATTAAGGATTTTTCTATCATCGCAAAACCTTTAACTCATCTATTGGTAAAAGATGTGCCTTCTAATTTTGATGACAAATATTTGAATTCTTTTAACAGGTTAAAGAAGGCACTCATAACAGCACCAATTTTGACATCGCCAGATTGGTCCCTCTCATTTAAGATTATGTGTGACGTAAGTAACCATGCTGTTGGGTTTGTACTAGGTTAGCGGAAGGAGAAGAGGTTGCATGCTATCTATTATACAAGCAAGACATTGACAGGAGCACAATTAAATTATACACTATTGTAAAAGAACTGATTGCGGTGGTATTTGCTTGTGAAAAATTTTGTTGTTATTTGTTAGGTTCACAAGTTATTGTGTTTACAGACCATGCAGTATTGTGTTACCTTTTCATTAAGAAGAATGCCAAGGCTAGGCTTATTCGATGGGTACTCCTGCTCCAAGAGTTCAATATTGAAATCAAAGACAAAAAAGGAGCAGAAAATGTCGTAGTGGATCACTTATCAAGGCTTGAAGTTGGACATCATGAAGAAGAAGAGGAAAGTAAGAAAAGCTTTCCTGACGAGACTTTGATGATGATAGATAACCCTTTCCTTCCCTAGTTTGCAGATATTGCAAATTACCTCTCAAGTGGTATTCTTCCATCCGATTTATCACGTCAACAAAGGAAGTTTTTCTTATTTTAGTGTGCTCATTATATTTGGGATGAACCTGTACTCCATAAGATCTGTGCTGATAGTTTAATTCACAGGTGTGTTCCTGAAGATGAAATGCCTGAGACCTTAACTCAATGTCATAGCTCACCTTATGTAGGGCATTATGGAGCTAACGATACTACTGCACAGATTTTAGAGTGTGGATTTTATTGGCCAACTCTGTTTAAGGATGCTTGAGATTTTGTGCGATAGATGTCAAAGAGTTGGTAACATATCAAAACGAGATGAAATGCTGCTTTCAAATATAATGAAGGTGGAGATATTTGATGTATGGGGTTTGAACTTCATGGGACCATTCCCACCCTCTGAAGGCAATACCTATATCTTGGTTGGAGTTGATCATATTTCGAGATGGGTTGAAGCGGTCGCTACTCCAACCAACGATAGCAAGGTGGTTCAGAAGTTCATTAAGAAGATTTTTACTAGATTTGGGGTGCTTAGAGTAATCATAAGTGATGAGGAAAGTCATTTTAACAACAAACCGATTGAGAACCTTCTAAGAAGATACAACGTTTATCATAGAGTGGCTATCCCGTACTATCCCCAAACTAGTGGTCAAGTGGAGATGGTAAATAGAGAGCTGAAAAAGATTTTAGAGAAGACAGTGAACATTTCAAGAAAAGATTGGTCAACGAAACTAGACAATGCATTGTGGGCTTACAGAACAGCTTTTAAGACCCCTATAGGCACAATACCATATCGGCTTGTGTATGGAAAGGCATGTCATTCACCATTGGAATTGGAGCATAGAGCATATTGGGCAATCAAGAAATTGAACATGGATTTAAAGCTGGCAAAAGAAAAGTCGTTGTTACACCTCTATGAGTTGGAGGAGTTGAGATATGATGCTTATGAAAATGCCAAGCTATATAAAGAAAGGGCTAAGAAGTGGAATAATGGCAATATCAAAAAGAAGGAATTTAAGAGTGAGGATTTAGCACTTTTGTTTAACTCTAGACTTCGATTATTTCCTGGAAAACTCAAGTCAAGATGGAGTGGGCCTTTTAAAATTCTTCAAGTGATTCCCTCTTGAGTTGTGGAGCTAGAAAATGATAATGGGGAAACATTCAAGGTCAATGGGCACCGCTGTAAACCATATTGTAGAGAGACATATCCACAAGCAAGGGAAGTTATCTCTTGTATATCTTCCACTTTGTCATGAGTATATGTTGAATGATCGAGCTAATGACCTTAACTTAGCATATTTAATCTCTTGTGTTGTTTTTGTTTTGTTTTGTTTGAGTTCTTTGGTTTGATTATTTCCAAATTAAGAATGATTGATGTTCATATTGATTTTGTTTAAATTTTAATTTGTTTTCTTTTCAAATTTCTTGTTGATGATATTATCTTGTTGGGTTTGTAGGTTTTGGGATCATGGAGAGCTCATGTAAGCTTGGACGAAG
This sequence comes from Erythroxylum flavicans, assembly GCA_027576715.1. Classification (NCBI taxonomy): domain Eukaryota; kingdom Viridiplantae; phylum Streptophyta; class Magnoliopsida; order Malpighiales; family Erythroxylaceae; genus Erythroxylum; species Erythroxylum flavicans. The sequence goes on from JANZXP010008956.1 coordinate 12,582, forward strand.
GATTGAATTGTGAGGATCACCAATTCCAGTTCGTGGGAATTGTGATGATTCCCACGAGTGTGGGATTCCTCTCTAGATACTGGGAATTCCCACGAGCGTGAGAATCCCACACGGAGGAAACTTAAAGTTTCCCTCCCATTTTTTCTCTCACCCTATCTTCAAATTTTCACACACTCTCTCTCTAACTCACGAATTTCTCCCCTCCAACTCTCTAAAAATCTTTAATCTTTCTTTAGATTCTTGGTATTTTCTTCAATTCTTTCATTGTTCTAACAATTTTTTCATCTTTTCATGCATTAATCATTCAAAAATACAAAGATTTAGGTCAAATTTTTGCTCTTTCTCTCTCTAAGTCGAATTTCACTCTCTCTCTTTTGTTCTTGCAAATTTTTCTTCTACAATGGCACTGAAGAAGATGATGGCTAGAAAACTAGTTGACGAATTACACTGTCAAGTTTTCGGTGACAGCAAAAGCAATATGGCAATAAAATATCGATCTCCCTTCCCGATTTACTCGAAAGAAGAAGGTACGCTCTTTCGTGATTTTAAGGATAGGGGAATAATCACTCTTAGGTATTTCGATTTTGAATTGTTAGAGGACATAGGAATGAGGACAAAGATTAAGCAACTAGCTGACAACTTAGGGTGGAGTAGGTTCATTCAGTGTGACATGCGTATTCACCCTGTGATGACATTTGAATTTTTCACTATTGTCCATTAAACCCCAAAAATGGATGTCTTTTGGTTTAGATTATTCGGTGTTATGTATAAACTGGATTATAATGTCATGCGTCATCTTTTAATTTCCAGAATACAAAAGTTCTAGATGATCATCTTGAATTTGATGTGGATTCCTATTGGAACATTTTAACGGGGGAAGAAAGTTTTAATTCACTCAATGCACCGAATGCTTTAATACATATTGTTGAACATTTGCTGTTGCATAAATTCATGTGTTTAACTGTGTTTAATAAAAACGAAAGTAGCAAATGTTCGACTAAAGAACTTTTCTTCATGTGGTGCATGGATCGCAAGGTTAGAAGCAACACACCCTTTAGAACTTTTAGATCAATCGTCAGTGATTTCAATAAGCAAAGTTCATATTTTAGAATGGGGCATATTATTATTGTTTTAGCTCGCTTTTATAACCATAATTTGGAAGAGGTGCATATAACACCCCACGATATTTTTGACATATCGTATTTGAGGCGTCTAGAGATTATGGAGGTCCATTCTATGGAACTCCATAATCCTCAAACACGTGATGTAGTTAAGAATAGGAGAAACATCAGTACAGCTGTGTCTCGACCATCTACATCTCGAACAGCTCAAGATGTAGAGGACGAAGTGGAAGCAGCAGAACCTAGTGCACCAGTAAAGGCCGACCAACTCCTACAAATCCTTCAACAAATAACCTCCAACCAACAACAGATGACATCTCAACTAAATGAGCTCAGCACACAAATGTGAAAGATTTATAGGGAGTAATGAAGCTTGAAGAGAAGATTCCTCAACTTCTGTAGGAGGAACAATTTTGAAGCTCCTACACTATCGCCGTCACCACCATCATCTGAATAAGTTTTTCTTACCCTTTAACTTTTAAATTTTGTTATTTCTTTTGTGTGATTGCATTTAATTTATTTTGTTTAGTTTTAATTTCTTTAATTTTGGTGTGAATTCATTTTGGTCTGTTTGGTTTGCTATCATATGTTGATTT
>JANZXP010009030.1:0-14288 GCA_027576715.1 Erythroxylum flavicans
GTGTTAAGTGATGTGACACGCCACCCTCGCGGGGCACGAATTCGGGTATCACTGTCGATATCGGGTTCGGGTCTGGCAGAGGTGGGGTGTTACAACCCAGGGGACTTTTTCATCCCCTATAGTATAAACAACATTATTATAAACAGGACAGTTGTGGACTTAGGCACAAGCATAAATATGATGCCATATACTTTCAGTCTAAAATTAAGGTTAAGAGAGTTAATGCCCACCAAGTTTTTGGTTAAGACAGTCGATAGAATGTCGCATAGACTAATGGGAATCATAGAAGATGTGCCAGTAAAGGTCGGTAAATTTATCTTTCCCACAGACTTCTATGTTTTGGACATTAGGGAAGATGAAGACACTCCGATAATTTTTTAGCAACCGTTCTTAGCCACTGTGCGCTCAATTATTGATGTTGATAATTATGAGTTAACTCTGCGACTAGGGAAGGAGCATATAATGTTCAAGATGACCATTAGAGAATACGGAGCTCCTTCATCTCTAGTGGATCTTACACAAACTGAGCCTTGAGGCAAATGGGAGGACATAGAAGATCCTGTAAATGCTTTCTGAAAGACGTGTTTGGGAAGGAGAAAGGAAGGAGAAGAAAATTACAAGGGCGGTGGTAATTATAGTATGGTAGCTAAGGTACAAACTCTGAGATTAATGACAACCCTACCATCGAACTATTCATTCCAACCACTGTGAGCTTAAAGGAGCGTCAAGCTACTGATGTAAAAAGAAGCGCTACATGGGAGGTAACCCATGGAAAAAATAACAATATAGTTTCGTTGTTTAATTTTTTTAGAATAGTTGAATTCTGTAGTTAGGTTTATTTTTGGTTTGGTTTAATAAAAGCAGAAAGAGAATAGGAACTTGGAATCATGAGAAGATTGTGCAAACATAAAGAGAAAAGTGAGAAAGGGCTATAAAAGAATTACAAAGTGAAAGAGAAAAGAATTGGGAAAAGAACAAATTGGAAGGACATTGGAGTCAAAGCACCGTCATATGTCACAATCGTGACGTGGCCTGCGACTATGCAAAAATTTTATAGGAGCAAATTTTAAATGGAAATTGTACCATTTTACCCTTTTACCACATATATATTTAGTTCTTACTTCTTTTTCGCTTTCACTTTCATTATCATTTTATCTCTCTAGAATTTAAGCGTCCATACACTCTCACCTTTCACTAGAAATTTTAACCTTCCGAAAGTCTTCCACACTCGTCCTAATCATGCCACGCATTAAGCAATCAGTCCAATGTGAAACTTATAGAAGACAGTAAGTTACGGGACGGGGGAGAAGGAACTGAGCAGTAGACTTCAGAGCACCATTTCCCATTTATACCGAGGAGGAAGGTATTCATTTTTGATCCCTTCATTCTAGGCAAATTTTAGTTCCTAAATACTTTGACATCGACACATTAGATAGGCTAGAATTGCTTGAGCGGGTAGAGAACCTAGCCGAGAGAATCTAATGGAGCTAGTTTATATGGTTTCAATTCCCTGTTTATGGGGAACTTACACTAGAATTCTTTACTACCATGACCTTTGGCCCTAAGAATATGAAATAATTGTGGTTTAGATTGGGAGGACGAGCATATGAACTAAATGTCAAAATTATGTGTGAGATATGTGGATTCCCTGAATCCACCATCATTAATCAACATGATGACTTTCTCCTTCCTAATACTGGCATGAACTGACTGGAATTGAGCGATTCCATGCTAAGAATGCGCAAAATAACATTATTCGATCATATGAACACTTACTGTTGCACAAATTTATGTGTCAGCTAGTTTTTGACAAGTCAGAAACCAATAAGAGTTCCACCAAGAAACTTTTTATATTATGGTGCGTGGACCATAGTATTCCGATATGCACATCCATGCATATGCTAAATGCCATTACTGTGATTCCACATAAGCAGAGCAACCATCTAGGAATGGGATACATAGTGTTTGCCATTGCAGAACATTTTGGTGTGGAATAGAGGGGGTTAACAGTTCACCTCCCTGACTTTCTCAACCATCATCACTTATTTCGGGTAGAGATCATCCATTCTACAAATATGAGTCTACGGGATATCAACGAGAAGACACATGTGCGGACCAGGGTAGGTTAAGTGAGCTCAAGTTCAGCACCGCCTCGACAGGAGGACTCAACGAGTGAAGAATCGAAAGAAAAAAAAGGAAAAGTAAGGCTGGAAGAAGGTTTTGGATGCAATATTCGAAACCAACAGAACATTTACGATGATGGCTCGCACACAACGATGCTAGAGCTAAGATATCTGACGGATCCAATGATATTTTGAGTCTCAGGGCATTCAACTACTACCTACGACACAATACCCACCTCCATCTCCTTAGGATTTCTGTCTAACCCAATTTTTCCTTTCCAAATTAGCCTTCAATTCTCTTTTGTTTCTGTTTTTATTTTTATTTCTATTTTTATTGTTAATTTTGTCTATTCTTCGTTACTTTAATTTCTGCCTTTACCCTTCATTCATATGTTTATGTGTGCTTCCTTCTCACATCGACGACAATGTGTTGTTCAAGTATAGGGAGGATTGTGCTTTTTTGCTTTTGAATATGATTTTACATACTGTATGATAGTTACTTGGTGACATTGTGTGAAGTGTGTGAATATGTCAATGGCTTAGATTGAGTGAAATTTATTTAATTTTGGACATGGTCTATTAGGTTGTGAACGATCATTAGCCTACGAAATTAGTAAATTAAGGGGCCTTTGGGATAAATATACAGCCCAATTAGGACTTACTGTAAATTTAACACCTTCTAGATTGTCACATTCATTTATAATTTAAGGTCTTTTAACTTAAGTAGCTTAGCTAGTATTTTTATGAAAACGAATAGCTAAAAGCATCAAGGTAGGTAATAAAAAAATGTTTTGTTAATAAATTACTATTCTACCGACCTTCGGGTTATGAATAGAGCTAATAGCCAATTGAAAACATGATAATAGCTGAGTAACCAAATCGACACGCATCACAAATGTCTGTCTTCGCGTAAAAAGACTATAATGATGTTTCAACTAAGCTATTTAATAAAATGACTTAGTTAAGTAATCGAATTAACATTCATCACAAATGTTTGCCTCCAAGTAAAAGACTAAGTCCAAGTTTAAATAAATAAATAAATAAAAGTGTGTGTTTTCTTAATAAAAATCTGTTAGACATGCAATAAGCTTGAATTTTCATGAAAATGTACTTAGGAGTAGTTACAAAGTCTGAGAGACCGAAAAATTATTAATGTTTGTGTATAATTGAAAAGGGTAAATAAGTTAACACTTAGGTTTCGATCAAGTTATATATTTAGTTCAAAGCCCCTAGACATATATTTTGCATGTTAATGATTTGACATAACTGAATGATTGCGTTCAAGATTAAATTCATTTCATAAAGATCAAAGTCATTGTCTCATTATTACATTGCGTGTTTTTGTGTTTGTTGTGTGTTATTGTCTTGTTTGCTTGAGGATAAGTAAACGTTTAAGTGTGAGGATGTTAATAGTTATCAATTGCATAATGTTTTAGGGTTTAATTTGTTATGTATGTAGTAGGAATTTGAGTGTTAAGTATGCATTTAGAGGTTAATTATGTTAGTTTGAGTGTTTTAGTGTTTTTATAGGTTAGATTAAGTCTTTGAGCTTAAATGTTATATTTTTAAGGTATAAGGATGCGTTTGTTAGTGTTTCAGGGTAAATGGTAAAGAACGGAGAAGATTCGAAAAGTTTTGGGCTAAAGATATAGCCCACGATTGTGACACAATAGGCCACAATCATGACAGAGAAGGAAGAGCCAGTAGTAGCCAGGCCATGATCGTGCACACACGGCACGATTGTGACAGAAATACTCCAATTCAAGCCACGATCGTGTACATTGGGTCATGCTCATGACAAAAAGGTTAAGGGCAGGGCCACGATCATGGACTGCATTAGGCTGACAGAAAAACTCAAGTTTTGCATGATTTTTAGACCATTTTGACCCCGAATTTGACTTAAAGCGTCAAAAGTACAAACAGAATATTACAAGTCAAAGGTATCAGTTTTTCGAGAACCGAGAGAGTCATGCAATAGAGCTTTGATTCAATCTATTCTGAGAGAAAACCTAGAGAGAAATTAAGAGATTGAGGAAGGAGACAAAGGAAGAGAAACATGGAGAAGAGCTTGACACGACGTACTTCCTGAAATAGGTAGTTTCTTACTGTCACCACATCCTAACTACGTTCCTGGTGTATTTTCCATTTATTTCAGTTTTATTCATATATAGGATTGAAATTGGTGTTGAGAATCATTTACGTTGAATGTTGAGTTTATGTTTACACTCACCTTTGGATCTTGATTTTTGAGATTGATAAAAATCAATTGATTGTGTTTTTATTGATTTAATTGTGATTTCAATTCTACTCTTAATAACTTGGCAATAAACTGACAGGGTGAGCTAGGTAAAAATAATCAATTTGGGCTAACGAAAGTTAGGTGAATAGGTTAAGAATTGAATCAAATTGGTAAAATTGTGTAACGAGAGAGCGAGCACAAGTTTCGGGTAGGTTAATAGACAACTTAGAATTAATTTAGGTTTTGGGTCAATTGCAAATCGAGAGATCGCAATTCTGTAATTAAAATTAGGGATCATCAATTAGGGTTAAGAATTATAACTCGAAAGAGGGTAATTCACCCTAGGACCGTCTAGACTCGTTAAGTCAGTGATTGCATAATTGGTTAGGTTTCCATTAATTTCAAATCAAGATCCCCTTTCCCTCACTTGGTGATTTCTAGTTTAATTTTGGATTGGGTTGTGTGATTGCTATTTTGTTTACAATTCGGCACTTTAATTTCTTATAATTGCTTGTTGATTGATTTAATTTCTGCATTAGTTATTTGTTTAGAATTATTGTAGTTTAGGATGACCTTAGATTTTAGGACTAGATTAGGCTTCCTCGTGGGATCGATAACTTAAGTACTATGCAAATGACCCATGCGCTTGCGGAATTTACCAAGGATATAAATAGTAAATCTTGGAGCGTGTAATCTTGCGAATGACGCTTCCGTAATATGTCGCTATATGTCATTACAGAATAAACTTTTTTGTGACTCTTACATATATTCGTCGATAAATGCCATTTTTTGTGACTAATTTGTTAAATAGTCGCCAAATATAAGCTTTAGAGATGAAATTCTCAAATAGTCGCCACATCTACATATTTTGCACATTTTCTATTTTCTTGTAATATAAATAATATAAAATAGTTTACAATTTATATATAGTAAATAAAGTTTTGTGACACCAACTCATATATTTTAAAATATATTAATAAGAAGAATTAATTTGTTTAGAATTTTAAATTTATAAAATTTTTCTTTTTTAATATAATTTTTATAAAAAAATGTTACCCAATTTATAATCTAATCCATTGTTTACATTATTTAAAGTATTTTTAATTAATTACATCACAATACATATAATAAATTTTGGTTACCATTATGGACATTGACACCAAATGGTAAATATATTCCTTGCATAGTCCAACACGGCGTCGTTTTGTTTAACAGAAAACAAAGTCTTTTTCTACTAGGTTATTAACACAAATATAAACCTCTCTTTGCTTTTGTGTTAGCTATCAACATTCCTCTTCATTCATGGTACTGTTGTCACTTGCAACAAAATTAACACCAACTCTAGCAATAAACATGTAGTTAGTGAAGAGTTGAGATCATTCCCACGAGGAGCTTTAATGGGAAATGTTAAACGAGTTGAAAATGAAATGGGGAGGTTTGATTTAACATAAAATAAAACAAATTAAAATTGGATGAAAATGAAAAATAGTAATAATATCCAAATCTGAAAATTCAATGAACAAACCTTGGTTTCAATTCACTGACGTTATCAAACTGATATGGCTCCTCTACATAAAACTCAATCCATTAATAAACATTCATTGGGGGTTGTTTTCTTTTAAGATTAAATAAATAGAAACATGTATTCTGGACATCCTTATTAGTCAACAACTTAGATATGATCTTAAGTTTAATTGATTAATAGCTTTAAGAACTAGGAAACCAATGAATAAGACAACATATGTACGACATGCATTTAATCTAGTTAAACTTCTTTTTAGAATTTCCAACTCTAATGTAAAAATGGCAATCCTAATTGCTATTTATGACTAGCAAGACTGAACGTCATATCCTACTAATCTAGTTATAAATTAAACAAATTAATTCCTAGTTGCGCACTGTGGAAATCAATCAATTTAATCATGAAAAACAATTCGGAAGACACTTAATATTCATCAATGAAAGAAACTTTTATTTAGCATTTCACCATAGCAGATGATAACGAGCTTCCCTTCAACCAAGAAGAAAAGTTTAGCTATTCATAACAAAATTAAGAGCAAATAGAATAATAACAAAACATAAAGTCTCCATCCCTGGTCCTTTACGAAAAATACGAATATTTTAGCCTAGAATAAGAAAATTCTGATAAGAAACTATCTGCAGAAAATCTTAAAACCAGAAGAAACTCAGCCTATTCTATATGTGAACTGTGCTAACGTGAACAGTACACGTTTTAATGACCCTCTCTCTCCTCCATCCTATAGTAATCTCAGCAAATATATCTCCCAGATCTTCAGGTCGTAAATCCCCATCCATAAGGCAACATTTGAATTTCAAAATCATAAAGATTTTAGATGAATCGAATCTGATTTGAAATCATATTCTATAGATAGGTTCTTTTCCTTATACGTGCCCACGCTCAGTCACTATTTTTTCCACTAGCTGGAAATTTAATTTATCTTTCTTTTATTTCAATCTTTTTAGTCCAATTTCATTTTTCATGTGTTGAAAACCACTTGAGAACAATTTAGAAACAAGTCCATCAATTTTCCACAATAATTTCAACACATTAAAGAAATTTATCCCAAAATTAGCAGAAAATTGACAACTTAACAATTCACCCTCTAATAAGTGTCATCCCCTTCGTTGTGGTCATTTCCTGTATTCTGGTTGTCACCGTCGAAGAAGTGTCATTACTTGTGTTGGTATTATTCTTCTTTTCTATTTTCAAACCCTTCTTCTCGTGCTCTGTTTATCTACTATGTGTAAGAGTTTATTGTTATTATTATGTTCTGCTTATCGTGTATAGGTTTTTGTTTTTGTTTGCATGTTTGGAAGATAGTTTATTCTTTTCCTTTGTTGGATGCGTACAAGTCGACGTTTTTTTTCCTACCTTCCATATTTGTTTGACAAATGCCTCCTAACTGTTTGATAAAATGCTTGAATGAAGGCTACTTCTGCAATAGATGTTTATGTCCATATTTACATTTCGTTGTATCACTTATAATACACAAATGTATCTATCAAAATGATTTTATTTGAACATTTAATGAAGTTGTGATTACATATAACACTTAAAAGTCAAATAGTCAAAACCAGAAATATGGCCAATTGTGTTTTTGTGTTAGACATTACAATTAAAACTCAAAACTAGCAACCTATTACTCTTATTCTTAAAGAGCAAATCTTTTAGCATAGAACCTTATATAATACAATTGCTCAAAACAAGCAAGCTAATTTAAAGTTAATTCCCCTAAACATAGTACATACACACTTAACATTCTCAACCTTATTATCATATGAAGTAATCTCACTTGATAGATCACAAAATTAATTCATTGCTAGAGTGCTGGAATATTCAAATAACAATTCTTCTATTGACTTTTCATAATTAACTAGTTACCATTAATTCATCAAAAATTTTGACATGATGACTAGTTCCGATGTTGGAAATGAGTTCCGCTGGGAGGAATGTGGCAAAATTGTCCAAAATTCAGAACGAATTAATGCAGAAACAATCCCTTCATCAAACATTAATCGCCCCTTACTTGCCATAACTGATCTTCTTCTTCAAAGTTTTTATTATCATCGTCCTAACTATTACCTCTCTTTCTTTGTTATCAGTATCTCATTTTTTGTTATGAAGGAATTATATGAACACCTGATTATATATACTATATGTTATGTTAAGCTTGCTTGAATATTTAAGAGAATATAGATGGAAATGGAGGCAATGGTGATATCCTGATGGTTCGTAAGTCATTAGGAAAATTGATTGTTTCAGGATAGTGGTCAATTGTAACAACTATGCCTACTCATCGTGACGATCATGGAGTTTATTAGTCGAGCATACATCTGTTCAAATTTCACTTCCTAATATCATTTGATTTATATTTGATTGTTCTATTCTCTATGCCTGTTAGCTAAAATGCTTAGTACGTGTAGTTCATCTAATACTGTTGTGCAAACTCAATCTGGGACATTATTCATTGTATCTTCTACAGCTTTAGCCAAAGCAAATAAGTTGTTGGCAGAGGGTGTCAACTCACTAGACAATGAATGATCCTTAACTGTCTTAACTGATGGCTTGGCACGTGCAAGGAGGCTTCCTAAGAATCCAAACATTGGAAACCCCTTCACCATTTGTACCGACTCTAATGTCAACGGGGATACAATCAAATAATTATTTCTTTTCCTTCTTAATTAAATATTAGACGTTGAACTTTATTTATTAGTTTGTCTATAAGAATTGTTAAACTTCTAATCATATATATCTCATTATAATATATTACTTACCATATTCAATATTTATATGTAGTATTATTTTATTGTTAATTATTATTAATGAATAAGAATAATAGTAGTTCACTTTAATTTATGATATTTTGATCCTATATAACATTAAAATTTTAGGTATGATTATCTTTTTATGTCCAAAATATATTTAATTAACAAAATTTAAATAACCTACCATTTTGTATGAACGGAGGTGTAGTACTACTATGTATAATAGGCAACAGACAATGATCATTTGTGTATAAATTCGTAGGATGATGTATATTTATAGAATCTGAATGCATATATTCGAACAAATTTATAAACATAACAAATGAAAAATTATGAAAAATCATATAAATCTCAATTATCATTAGGATTAATAACTAAATTTAGGATTAAAATTTATCTTTCTAGCATTATACTTTTTTATGATGATTTAATAATTCATTGTTAAAAGCTAACATTTTATGACGCTTTACTCTATCGTCGCACATTTCTAATAAAATTACTGACGAAAACAATTATATGTCGCAAAATGCTGCATATTTTGGGACGATTTATACTTATTGTCACATAAAGTGTTCATAATGCTCTACATCTATCGACGATTAAGCTAATCGTCGGCAACCTATACCACATTTTTGATAAAACATACAATCCATCATGCAAAATGCAATGCTTAGCGGCGAAATTATCCAACGGTCACAAAAAATTGCTACTTCTACGATGAACTCAAAGGAACGTCGTGAAATGGGTGATTTGGACGACGATGAATCAATGCGTCACTAAATGTTTGCCTTTCGGTGATTATTTTTTCTTTGTCACTAAAGAAATCTTCGTAGATTATCTACTCTGGTGTAGTGAGTATTGACAAAAAAAATTATAATTACATCATGAAATCTTACTCCATATAAGTTTATCCAATAGAAAAATGCAAATCAATTTATAAACAAATACGTGTTAGTTATAACTTTATTAAAAATTTAGTAGGTTTTGAGTAAGAATAGTAATTATATTCAAAGCTTAAACTTTAAATAAAGAGCCCAAACACGGTCAACGTCATTTATAATGATTTATTGAATTGCTTTCAGCATCCTAAATTAATTTTAAATTTAAAATACATATAAATTATTAATACAAAATAACAATTAAAAATTAACAAATGGAAACTATTTGTCATGCAATGGAGATGTTAACGACATGGAAAAATAGAACAGTATGGTGGTGACCATTAAGCAACAAACACTCATGTTATTATGGCAAATGGCAATAAATTTTGGGGCTTGGTGACACTAGAAGGTGAATAGAAATGTGAATCTGAGTAATAAGCCATAGAAACTAGTACCATTATAATTAGGATAGTCAATGATATCTAGAATAAACTTTAATTCTTTTTTCTGGCTAATGTTTTAGTTGAGTGTTTAGCCATATTCAGAGATAAAAATGAGTTTCATTCATTTTGGATATCCTCAAGGATTGTTGGAATAATGAATGAATGAAGTCAAAATAGATAATAGTTAATTGGAAGCCATTCCTAAGAGACACAATTGTGTAGATTACAGCATGCTTGTGCCTTTGACTTATAATACTTTGTGTAAAGGTTGTGTAAGAGACTGTGAATGTGTTCAAGATAGGTGATGACCTACACGGTCGTGTAAGAACAAAAACGCCCTATATTTATCATACACGATCATGTTTGAAGATCGTGTAGGCAATTGCAAATGTGAACAGGTGGATGAAAAGAAAAGCACAACCCTATGGAAACACATACATCTGTATCTTAGGTCTACATGGCCATGTAAGTGGACCATGTGACTAACTAAGACTATGAATATATGTAATTCTTTGAAAATTTATTCTGTCAAGGCCACCTATAAGGCTGTGTAAGTAACCATGTCCATCATAAAACCCTATTTTTTGTTATAAAAAAGGAAAATGATGGAGTTGATTAGGATGTGTGAAAACAACATCGAAAAAGAAAAAGAAAGAGAGTGAGAGTGAGCTCAGAATTCTTTCTCATTCTCTAATTGGGAGTTTTGGAAACAAGTTGTCTTTTTGAGTGTTTGTTTCAAGATTAGATTAAGAGTGTTGTTGATTTGGGGCATCAACTTATATTTAATATTGAAACTTGGTGGGATAACTTATAGTTGTTTTATGGTATAGTTCCGAGCAGGGGTTAATAGCTTGGAACCATTAAATTCTTATAAGTTCTTATTTAAGATTAGTAGATTTACTTGTTTGTTTGGCCTACGAAGTTTTCCTCTATGCTGGAGGGTTTTTCATGTATATATGGTGTTTAATTTATTTTCTTTTCATATAAATTATTTGGTTGTTTATTTTTTGCATTTGGGTCTCTTAATATTTTTTTGTTGCTCTTAGTTAACATCGTGGGAGTTATGATTAGAAAGCCCAACAAAGTCGTATCAGAGCCATTAGTTATAGAGTGTGAAAATAGCTCTATAGTTAAATTGACGTCTATAAACTACTCGATTTGGAGACCCATAATAAAGGATCATTTATATTGAAAAGATCTTTTTCATCCTATCAATGTGGACAAAAGTTTGAAGGATGATGTTTCATCTAAACTAAAAAAATGAAAGATAGAGAACGAGAAAAGATGAAATAGAAAACTTTGGGCACTATCTAATAGTGGATTGGTATCAATATTTTCAATCATATTTCCTAAAAAATGATTCATTTGAGTTGTGGAAAAACTTGAAGGTCTTTATAAAAGGAAGACTACCAATAACAAGGCCTCTTTAATTAAGAGGCTTGTGAATTTGAAACTAAAATCTGGAAAAATCTATGTCAGATCACCTTATTTTTTTCTAGGACATTATCAATAAGTTGACTACCACGAATATCGTTCTTGATGATAAGCTACAAGCTTTGTTTTACTGAGTTTGTTACCAAATAGTTGGAAGATGGTAGTTACCAATAGCAACTAAGCCCTAAAAGTTGTGCTCTCATTAGATGTAATTAAAGAGATTTTATTTAATGAAGAGATTAGAAGGAAAAAAATAGGAGTTGATGATGTGCAAGCCATTGTAGTAAAAAGCAAGGGAAGAAGCAAAAGCAAAGGTTCCAAAGGGCATGGTAAGTCTAAGAATCGATCAAAGTCTAGAGGAGACAAAGAGATTAAGACATGCCACTGTTGCACCAAGCCTAGACGTATTAAAAGGTTTTGTTATAGTCTCAAGCACAAATGATAGGGTATCATTGAATTGCACAACTAGAAAATGCTTCCATGTCATTGATTTGGATTTCAAGTGACTTGTCAATACAAGGGCCTACCATCACTATGTCATAAGGAGGGAGTACTTCTCTAATTATAGGAGCCGTAATTTTAGAAATTTGAATATGTGTAATCAAAGTTCCACCAATATTGTTGGCATAGGTGATATTCGGGTTCAAATCAATGTTGGATGTCTACTGACTTTAAAAGACATACGATATAACCCTAACTTACGCCTAAATTAGTTTTCAACTAATGTATTCAATCTTGAAGCGTATTAGCATATATTTGAGGATGGAAAGTGGAAAGTATCAAAGGGAGTGATGACAATTATCCCTGGAGAGTTTTGTTACATTTTAGAAAAGACATACTTGAAGGTATATGGTGGAGAAGTGTATACAATTAAGGAATATACTTCTCCTAACCCACAACATCCAACGATTGGGGCATATGAGTGAAAAGGGATTATGCTACTAGCCGGTAACTCTCTTATTCTGTCAATACTTCTATTACTTTTGATTCACATGATCATTGTTTGGCAGGAAAACATTGTAAAGTCTCTTATAATAGGTGATCTATAAGTAAAATGGCCAAACTAAAGTTAATAAACTCAAATGTTCATGGTCTTATTACAGATTCATTGGGAGGAAACATATACTTTATTACCTTTATTGATGATGTAATTAAGAAAACTTGGGTCTACATGTTGAAGAAAAAAGAAATTTTTAAAGTTTTTTAGAAATTTCATGCCATTATAGAAAGAGAAACAAAGAAAAAGCTAAATTGTCTTTGAATTAATAATGGAGGGGAGTACACCTTTATGGAGTATAAGAATTAATGCGTGAGGCATAGTATGAGATACAAAAAGAAAGAACCAGATGCTCCACAATATAATGGTTTTAATCATAGAATTAATCGAACAATTATGAAAAACGTTTGATGCATACTCAGAATGTCTAATCAACTGAAGAGGTTTTAGGGTGAAGTGGTTAGAACCACTATTTACTTGATTAATAAAACATCATCAATTTCTTTAGGTCTTGACATTTCGGAGAAAGTGTGTGCAACGAAAGACTCATTTTATTTGCATATGCGGGTACTTAGATGTAAGGAGTTTAAACATATACCCAATAAGTAGAGATTAAAACTTGACTCAAAGAAGATTCCTTGCATATTTATTCTGTATAGTGATGAAAAGTTTGTCTCCAGGCTCTATAACCCAGAAAAGCAAAGAGTTGTTAAAAGTATAGACTTAGTAATCCATAAGAACGAGATCAGTGTAGATCTCATTAAAGGAGGTCAAACTACTCTCATTAGTTCATCTTATGGTGCCTATTTTGACTTCTATTAACCAACTCACAGGTGCAGGAGATGAGAATATGAGTAGGAACATAATGTTAGTGATCAGAACCTGATAATGGCGAGTTACAAAATCCACATCCAGATGATGATGAAAATAAGGTTGATGAAAATCATAAGTGGGGGGAGTAACCTGGTTCTATGGTAAAAGATGTTTAACTCTAAAAGTCAAACGAAGAGAGGTAATTTTATAAGTTATCCGAGAATATAATACTTCTTAGTTACTGCTGAGGGGAGCTTGAAAATGTGCAAAAAGTAGACTTACATGAAGATAAATATCTTTGGTTCCTAGCTATGCAGTAGCCTATAAACTGGTGAAATTTCTAAAAGACAAGAAACCATTGAAGAATAAATAGGCATTCAAGATAAAGATGGATGGTGAAAGTTAGTAAAGCATAAAACAAAATTAGTAATGAAGGGATTTAGCTATATCTTGTTAGGTCTAACTATCAACTTACATCTTGAACCTGAAAATTGGATGTGAAAAGTACTTTCTTGTATAAATATTTGCTAGAGGAACCAAGATAGTGGTATCAAAAGTTTGATTCGTTTATGATAGGAAATGGTTATAAACAAACTTTTGTCATTCCTTGTGTATATTTCAAGTGGTTTACCAATTAGAAATTTCATAATTCTCCTTTTGTATATTGAAGATATGCTGATTATGGAACAATATGTTGGGATAATCTACAAGATGAAGGAGGACATGCAAAATCTCTTAAGATGAAAGATTTGAGCCATGTAAAGCAGATTTTGGGCATGGAAACAACTCAAGAATGGAAAACAGTAAACTATGGTTATCACAAGAGAGGTATATTGAACGAGTGTTAGAAAGGTTCAATATGAAGCATACCACTAGCGTCTCACTTTAATTTGAGTAAGTATGCCTTCCCTTCAATTGAAAAGGAGAAAGATGGCATGTCTTCTATTCCATACTCATTTGTTGTTAGTTCTTTGATGTATGCAATGATATGTACAATGTAACATCCCCTCACTTATGGAAAGGGCATTTTGGTCATTTTGAATCGGGTTAGAATTATTTAAAGTGTTTTTG